>DWEC01001859.1:0-12568 GCA_018245735.1 Microceris miodesmiata | reverse complement strand
ATATACATATACTTATACTTCGGCTTTGTGCGCCCCTCAGGCTGTAGTAGACCGGGAGAAAAAAGCCGGAGAAAAAACCTCCCAGAACTCTTTTAAATAACAAATTGAATAAAGTTAGCCATGTTGCAGTATGGCTGCAGTTCGATAAAGAGCACACGTGACACCCATCGTGTGTGTTAATATCAGCTAGTTATCAGTTATATGTTTACGGAAACATATAACCTAATATTCTTAAAAGTAAACGTGAACAGGCCTTCCTAGACTCTTCCTAGATCGTTACAGATAATTTTTATTTCTTAAAAGTTCCTTGTAGAAACAAATATGAAAAGAACCAGAATTGAAGAATTAATAATATCTGCTCCAGTGTGAATCGACCCTAATGACGGAAACTACTGGTTTATTTAACGAACTACGCTTGAACATACGCATTGAAAACCGACTTAGATGTTTTCGCGCTAACTCTTCTCCCTTACCCAATATCTGATCTATCTGATTAAGATAGGAGAGTCTTGGTCTCTTTCAGAAACTGCATTCATCAACATTTGCTTTGTGTATGTGAATGAACATAAGGATAAGTTTTACATACGCAACAAAACGATAACCAGAAACAATATGCGAGAAGACAGCCGTACCGCTTAAATATTAAATATTACGAGAACGATTTAGGAAACTGGATTATGCAGAGAAGTGACGATTATGACCGAAAAAACAAAAACAACCTACATATAAGCTGAATAGAAGAGCAAACACACAGATCTACGACATACAGAAAGGAAAGGAAGCACATATAGTTTTTCAATTGATGCACGTCAAACTTGTATGTCAAAATTAAACATACATTAAACATTGAAGGCGTGCAACTTTTTAATGTTTATTTACAAATTAGCAAATAATATCCAAATCGGGTTTCCAGAGACTATGGTTATCGTTCAAAATCTCGTAACGTTGCGATTTACGAAGCTCAGAAGACAGCCGAGCAGAAAAAAAAGGAGAATTATTAATGCACAGTCAGTCACAGTCTGATGGGCGTACACATTAATATCGCTACTTAGGACGTTCCCGCCATTTTATTTCCGCGGTTTCCGTGCTATATGCTCACCTTAACTCATATGTTATAATTAATTTCTTTCTTTTTGTATTGTAAAATACTTCTATAGAAATTAGAAATTAATTAATAGGTTCAATGTGTGTTATTTCAAAGTTATTGCTATCGAAAATTATTTTACATTTTTCATTGCATTACTGAAATTTATCTATTTAACTTGCTTTATTAGGTAAATTTGTTACTTCAAAATTGAATTAATTTATTGATGATACAAGCTAAAATAGAGTACAGTTTTCTGTTTTCGAAAAGCAACATGGTGTCTCTACGTGTGGATATTTCTGTGGTGCCGAAGCCATAGCGCCGTCATAAAAGTTTTTTCATACATTTTGCACCTGCGAAGTTGCACAAAAAACTTGCGAGAGACTTAAGAGCCGTGAATACTTGTGTTTTGACAGCGGAACCCTTTGTGCATTACACGATTATGGCAAATGAACTGCCAATGAACTGGAGAATGACATGTTTTGTGATTTTCTGTGGAATTCTCGTTGTACCGCCAATAACTATTAGTGGCGCTGTGTGGTATCGTATTGTTCCATTTCACACCGATTTATGATTTACAGCAATTCATTTCAACTTTAATTTCGTCTCAGGCTCGTCTCCTTTCCATTAAAAAATTACCATTAAGGGGTACGGATTAAAATTGTTTGATTTTAGTTGGGATTTTTTTAGGTTTCATGGCCGATAGTGAATGGGACATTGGAGAATAGATACTGTCTATAATGTCATTAAATTATGTCCTGACTTAAGTAATTTTTGGTGATAGCCCAACTACTTCGGACTTGTTTAATATCCTTTTTCACAAATTACCTATATAAGATACTATATAATCTGATAAGACATCGAATTTTCATGTACATATATATCTAACTTTTGTATATCAAAACTAATGAAAATTATATACAGCAAGACAATTTAATGATTAAATATAAATAAACTATATATGTACATCTATAAAGATAAAGATTCCAGATATTTGGCATCCTTTTTGTATTTTAGATATCTACCTGCTTTCTAATCCTTTTAGCGGCTTGTTAATGCGAAACGAACGAGCGTGACGTTGGCACACTTTGAAGGATTATTGCATTTTTATTTTTCAAATAAATTCGAATTCCAATTTTGAATTCGAATTATCTTTTTTAAATTGTGTTTTGATTGTAAACATTAGTTATTGTATTGTGGAATAAGAATTTATATTGATTTTTAATATATCATCAGAATTTGTACCGTTTCTAATACGTAGTAAAAATTTATATGGATTTTTAATATCTGATCGGAATCTTCTAGAATATAAATGATTAACAATGAATGTTAAAGAAACTTTTGAAACTAAAGTTAAAACAACATCTTGTAAAACATAAATGCAAGGTTTGTCTTATATAGATTTGTAAAGAAACATGTAAGATATATTTTCATTTAAGTGATTGACAGTAAGAGGTCATAGCTCTCTTTAAAGGCATTTTGGTTTGAATAAATGTAATATATTACTTATAGGGTCGTCGCAGATTGTAAACGTTTTTATTACTACATATATTAATACACTTGTAGAGAACATATTCCATCATCTACATCAATCTTTTTATCGTTCTACTGTTGGATACGGATCTCCTCCACAGATGAGAAGGGTTGTGTCTATTATTTGCAAGTAGTCTATAGTTTTGCACGCCTTAGAAAATCTTATGGAGAGCTCTGATGCGTAGAGATTTCCTCACGAAGTGTCTTTCCAAGCGCTATTTAACAGCAACACGCTTGTAACCCTCGAAGGGGGTAGACAGAGGAGTGTAGTACACTCCCTACGTGTTACCAGTTATGTTTTACGTCTCATGGAATTGGTGGTGAGCTTATTGCCATGTACCGGGCACAGATCCAGACTCCGAGTCACTACTTAAATTTTAAATTAATAAAATCCAATAATACCCAACCCTTGACTGCAAATCGGCAGGTCTTGGGTCCAAACCCAGGACCTGCCGATTTGCAGTCGTGCTCGCAACCACTCGACTAACAAGGCAGTTTCTAATTATAATTTACTAAGATACTTACATACATATATATACTTTATTAGGAATAAAATTCTTATTTTTTTGCGGTCTTTTTATATGCGGAAATAAGTAGAGGAAAATGCATTGACCAGAATTAGGATGCATGGTCGTGTGTCTTGCGAATTTCCTTTTAATCCGGTGGTCAATACAACTGAGAAGTCACAGTCGCAACGTACTGGCAAAACACTAGCAGTGAGCCGAAAAAAGATCAGATGTACGGCGGCCGAGAGAGGATAATACTGGACGTTTTCTCTTGACTGTACTTCAGTACTAGTATTGCATTATGACATACTCTACTACTAAATACTAGACTTAAGTTGGTACTAAATTAGCACGCAGTTTTGGAGAACAACTTTTTTTATTTAACTTGGCAAATACGCAGTTAGACTAGATATGTCACGTTATAGACATGTGTTTCATAAGGGGTTGTTGATAAATCACCGACTTTCCGCCAAGATTTACCGGCAAGATTCACTTATTACCGATAATGGTGCGCTACACTTCTTTTATAAAACACTTTAAAACGTCATAACACAATTGTAAGGTGATGTTTTGTCACAAATTGTAGCGAATTTATCATACATTTTCGTTAGTGAACGTTCAGTTGTTAGTAAATGTCATAGACGAAATTCCAACTAAGGTAGAGTTAATGCGACGCGTCGCGATGTGCCATATAATCGCATTTTAATAACATATGAAGATAAAACTCAATAAGCTATTAAAGTGGAAGTGACGCATCGCTTTGAATGTCCCGCAGTGGGAATTGTGCCTTAGTTTTAGTTAATTTTCTAAAACATTGTATAAGATTTTTTAACAGCAGTATAGCAACACCCTAATTCCGCCGAATCGTATTGTCATGTGATCATCATCACATAAGCCTTTACCGTTCCACTGCTGGATATAAACCTTGACCAAGATGTGCATATACTTTTTCATAATTGTTTTATGTATAGTATATAATAAGTGTGCTATTATTATTAAAATATATGCTAGTATCAAGCCGTACTGATCGCAGTAGTCGACCGCACGAGACGAGAGGAATGCACGGCTCAGGGTTGGCAAAGCCTAAATAAACAAAAAAGTATCAACGACGATGAATTTAAATGGTCTGAATGATGCAGTTCTGGCCACAAATAAGTTAATTTACGCATTATTTGCAACCCTATCCTCAAGTTTGATTTAAAAAAAATTACCCTGAATCCTCATTTACGGTCCTTCAACAATAGGGTGTTTTCTAAGGTAAGAAAAGAAGAATATTCATCGCGACTATATGATAGATATTATTAATTTATAACTACACTAATAGCATAATGAATATTCTGTTCTCACTCAATTTCTTCTCCGTATTCTTCTACTTCTTATTGCGTAAGTACATTGAACGAGCCATAAAATATAAGCTAGAATACTATTTTTTTACTTTATTTTACACGAAATGCGGGTTTTAATTTCCCGCTGACATAGTAATATACTTTGAACTGGCAACCCTAGATTGCATATGGCGCCTGCGTTTGCGCATCTCCATGTAACCTATTGTTTCTTTGTCATTGAACGGTTCCTCTTTGCTCCAACGATATACATACATATATAAATGTAAGTAGTTAATTATCTTAAATGTTAATTTCAAAAGTTAGTATATCAATCTTATACATATTCGTGATCTGCCTCCTTTATCGAGTGAGGACAAGAGCGACGACTAATCGAGAGGTGCCGGGTTTGATGACTGTGTCCGATACTAGTGGATTTTTCCAACTTAGATTTTATTCTAAAACTTTGTAGAAGTGGCTTTTAGTCTAAATCTGTGCGCGCTCTATGGCATAGGCTCACCACCTTTTTCATGGTGAGACGTAAACGTAACTAGATTAACATGGCAGTGTACTTACTACACTCCTCTGCCTACGCCTTCGGGGATTATAGGTGTGATGTTGTTTTTTAACAATAGTTTATACATATAAGTCACCGTTGGCGCCAGTCGTTGGTGGGACATATTTAAAAATTGTCATCAACACTATCAACCATTTTAATGAACTAATAAAATAAAATAACTCTTACTGTTCCACTGTCAGACGTGGATCTCACAATAAGGCTTGAACTGATAGTCTGTCACTCCGTCAAAATGCGGTTTTGCAGACTTTACATATCTAATATTGCATATAACAGATTAAAAATAAAGAAATGACACCCAGTTTACCGATTAGCGTAAACACATGACAACTTATATTGCGGTTATGTTTGTACATAATCTGTTTAATTACGTCAAATTACGTTAAATTTAATAACATTTAAGCTGTTAATAATTTTCAGCTTAATATGGGATTAAAATGAGTATTATACCAATATACAATTAGCAATATAAACGCGAGGCTCGATTCATACGCGCGGCGAATTCTATCACAAGCGACCAACAGCACCGTGTATGAACGTATAAAGTTCATCACATACAGAGATACAATATAAAAGGTATTTTACAATATATTTTCTATAGTAACGCTCGAGTGACCGATCACGTATCTATAAAGTATAGCAAGATATATTTCTGCATAGCTACACATATCTCAGTATATCAAGACATGTTATTGTGTAAAAAGCGATCGCAAAGATATATATTATATCATAGCTTACATGTCTAGTAGCTTAAAATGATATAGCTCAGTATATTAATACATATCATAGCGCTGTCTGATGTCTGTTAAGACTTTAATTCGATGTGTTGATACAGCGTAGAGGAAGTTATATACTTGATACCATTTCCTTCCGCTACTGGGCGCTAATTGATTACTTGGAGAGGTAGCCATCTCGGAACAATGGCCCATTGATGCTGGACGAGTCAATGAACAGCGAAGGTAAACAGACATATGTGTAGAAGGTGTAATAGTACGAGAGTGTGAGTTTGTATGTGTGTGTATTTGGTTGTGTTTGCGTGTGTGTCAGTGTGTATACGTTTGTGTCAGTGTGTGTGTGTGTGTGTGTGTATGCGGGTGTGTATGTTCGATGTGTTAGTGATTTTTTTCTTATTTCAGTGCTATGTAGGTGTATTGGTTGTATTAAAACATAGACGAAACATAAATAGATATAATTAAACGAACTGTTATCACAATTTTTGCGTATTTAAGTAATTATTTGATGAGCCTTTATTCTATGTTAAGTAAAAAATCACTAAGTTATTAGAACTAATTGACAGCAGGTGTTCTAATCTTGTAACATCATTTTATTGCTATATCGTCACGCTAAATCCGTTATGCGGTGGACAGAAAACACCGAGTGATAAATACATACATGTGTTCTTATTTCTTATAATCTTGCCGTTATTCTTCTACATCCTTCACTCTATTAACACAAGCAATATCTATATCGAAGACTTCTGGTTTCTTCATCAGACAGTATCTGATCTATTTGGTCAAGATAAGACTTAGAGACTCCCTCGGCACCCGCATATATCAACAGATTCAGTATATAAATACCTTTATTTTGTCATGTGTGTTTATAAGTTTTATAACATCATATCTATAAAAAGGCTGCCTAAATGACTAACACTGATTCGTCTGTATCACAAATAAAGTGGAACTTTCAATTCACACTTACGTAAACCCCTGAATGCACGCCTTGTTCTCAGCTTGTTGGTGTTGCCAATTAAGAGCTCATTATTTCCGATAGCTTGCAAATTGCGTTATACGTGTTGGCAACACCGCGTCTGTTTTAAGTCTCATCTGCAGTAGGTAAGTAACGCTTAGTTGATAGTGTAGATATTTAATAATTTAGAAAAAATAATCTTCATAATCTTTCTAATTATGGAAATGATATTTAAGAAACGGAACTGTTTTATTAATTAATAATTTTCTTAATGGACACGTTCTTAATCTAATGTTTCAAAACTGGAATAAATTGACAAGTTTGATATCATTCAGTTATAAATAATTCATCCATTCACACAAATAATCACATTCCAGGTCGGCTTTCTTTAACTTAAATTCCATATTACTAACGCTTCATTTATGTGTGACTAAGTCTTAAGCCTTCGTAAAATGTAACATAACGATAAGAACAGGTTTCTTTGTTTCATATCTTTATCTGCAGCTAACAAAGACATTCAATTCTATCTACCTATATCTCGACGTTCTTTTTCACATACAAGAAAGTGAAGGAAAGAAAAGTCAAGTTACACGTGTACGCTCCTGAAATAGCAAATGAGTACAGATAAGACTCACAGCATGTTTGCATGATACTGTCGCCATAATTACCAGACAAGCGATCGCAGCTTAAAATATTGCGTAATTACCAAAGGAAACTCCGTAACTAAAGACAAGGTGCGCGTCGGTGGCTCAAAAGTCTATCATCATCAGCTGCGAACATCAGGTGCTCAAAATTCGATTGGTGGAAAGGTGCTCCGGACGCCACTAAATAAAATTTGTATAAGAATGAAATTCAACAGTGATCGCGGCCGATCTAATTGCCGGAAACGTGCTGCGATGTTTAATTACATATTAAATAGGTCAGCCCATTATTTTTGCATTATCCAAACGCGCATCTATCGCGCACCTTCCCGCGCGAATGTCAAATGTCAAAAGACAATTATTACGGTTTACGGACGCGCTCGATTGAACGTAAAAAAATTGTACACGCGCTTTCGTCCAGCTGTCTGGCAATAAGAGCCACGTGCGCGCGAAAAAAATAAAGAATGGGGGGACAAGATGGCGTCGGCTCTCGTGCACTTGACATTTCCAATTAATTTGCGCGGGACATCTGTGCCGTTAGCAGCTGAGCGGCTATTCGGCTATAATGCGGATTACGTTATACGCATAACGAGTGCGTGCGTCCGACAGCAAGGGTTCATTTGGGACAAATATTGTCATTCCGCGTGCGAACAATCGCCCTGTTATTTCTTTTTTTTTCGATACCAATTTGTGCCGCCATCGCGATTATTGTCAGACGCCTATCGGTTCGGAAATTGTGTATCCTACCTACACATACCTGATACGCATCTCGATGTCGGGATTAAAATGCATCTCTTGATAGGGATTCTAGTATATTGAGAACAAATTATGAAGTTATTTTAGTACAGTTAACTTGCAAGACTATTACTGTTAAGTATTTCGATGATACGAGGATAAGAAGATATAATCGTATGAAATGGCAGTTTAATGTATCGCAATGATATTCTCGTAATTAGTATCGATTACGATAATTATATGACGATAAGCTTTCGTTTATCTATGCATCTATACATATATCCATGGCATTATTAAAAGTTATTTAGTTAGTTATGTCTTATGGTAAATTGAGTTAAAACTTAAACTCAATACTTAAATATACATATATGTACCTTTTTACCGTTAATGTCACGAATTGACTACATACATTTCAATTGAATAAGGGTCGTAAATTAAATACTGGCTGTTGCAATCAACATAATTTACTAATAAATTCCGATACGTCTAATTTGAACGCAGCGTTATATATTTTTGCATTTCAGCTGTCCTTCCACTTTCGCTCTTAAGTCCATTGAATCATTCATTCAATCTTTACACTAAATACAAAATTCATATACAAAATTCATTTTTTGACAAACATACTTGGTTTATCCAATATGTCAATCAATATAATTTTAATCCACTCGTAAATTTAATATTTCTTACACTGTATTGGTTAGAAAAATTAATAAGCCTTATTTTATGTTACTATGAATCAACAACTTACCTCTGTTTTTGACAAATATTATCTGAGCAAAGATATATTTACTTACATTATTACTTAGATATAGACTTAGATATATTTACTTACATTATTATTACAACGTTATTATCGTCATTTATTATTGTTAATCATATTTTATTATTTCACTTCAGCATTCGGCGGAACCGTGCCTGGTGTATGGTAATAGGCCAACCACCTATTCAATAGGAGATAAAACTTAACTAGTGAAACGTGGGAGTGTTCTACACTTTTCTGCCTACCCCTTGGCAGATTACATGTGTGATGTTACTTCAAAATTCCTTGTGGCAGGGAATTATACTGGTCAGTTGTCGTCCACGCTGCGCCTAAATTTAGCACAAAGATTATCGTGGACATACTCGCGGTAGGGGTCAAATAATAGCGCCATAACTGCTATCCCTTTTAGTTTTCATAACAATATTACATATATTATTAACTATATACGAATAAGAACTTATATATGTATATTACAGTGGATAGTGGTTTTATCTCCTTTGTATTTGCGTTCCTTTGCTTTGTGTTATGGGCTCAGATTGTATAACAAAACATCTTAAAAAGTTATTTGATGTATTTTGTTATTGTACATGGTATTACGTTTTAAAACCTATAAGTGTGAAAAGCCACCTAACGTAATGTAACTTCACGCCTGTAATCCCCGAAGAGGTAGGCAGAGGCATGCAGAACACTCCCACGTTTCACCGGTTACGTTTCCGTCCCACTATGCAATAGGTGGTGAGCCTATCGCCATGCATTGGGCACATATCCAGACTCCGAACCACTACTAGAAAATTACTTATTTTTACTACTTATTTTATTTATAAGTACTGTAACAGTAGGTACTAATAGGTATTAGTTGTAAGGTTTTAAAAATATCCATGTAATTTATTGTTATCTAAATATTTAGATTTTATGTATCATTCTTAATGAAAATTTTAAAATATATCCGAAAATGTAATTGAAATGTTAAAACAAGATTGATTTATAAATTAGTGATAATGCCGTGAATCAACTTTCCTCCAATAAATTCCAATGATATCTCATGTAAAATAACTGAGCGAATTCTATATAATTTAATGTATTCGGTAAAATATATTGTTTTTATTAATCATAACCAAGTATGCATTGTGAATCCGTATTTTCCTTCATACGGGTCTCACAGACAAAGTGTACGTAAAATAGTAGGTATACAAGTTTAAGGTAGTACTTTTCTTCAGTTGCTAACATTCGTTTTTATAATGTCACCATCAACGCTACCATCTTCATGATCACCAACCCCATTTGTAAATCTCGTGTTAAACGTAGTTCCTCTTACAAAAATAATTAAAGCCATATTATATCACGCTGAAAAACTAAAAACAAATCAAAGTCCCAAAGACAACGTTCAAAAAAGCTCAAAAATCAAACATCCAAAGAAACCAATCTCAATATACTTCTAAACTCAAGAAATCTAATAACAAAAACACATTTAAAAAATCCAAATTTATAAAAAGTATCCTTTTCAAAAGCAAGCAATTTAGGTTTACTTCCGGTCCAATACCGTTATCAAAAGCGTGGAACAACAAAAGGCAATAATCAGTTGCAGACGATATGATAATTCGACGAAATCCCTCAATACGACTCCCTAACGTTTTCACGAGTAAGACTCTTTGGGAGGGAAATGGCAAAAGAGCATCTGTTTACCGCCAAAGCAGAAGTTGATTTTTAATGTTATTTATTCTCGGTACAGCCGGGACATTATGCGGAGGAGGCGACGGGCGTGATGGAGAGACTGTCAGGGGCATTACTATGCCGAATCAATTTCAACGCTCCAACCACAAGGATTTAATGGAAGGAATATTTTTTTTTTTAGGGAAAACGGTGGAATTATGACGTTACGCTGATTTCGAGTAAATCGAGTTGAAAATGATAAAGAATTATTGGTTGCCTTTTATAAGTATCGGTTGATTACAGAAATAAATAATAATCTACACATTATAACTCCACTATTGAAATACAGGTCTCTCTCATATTAAGAGTGTTGAGGTCATAGACTGCCACGCTGGCCAAATACGGGTTGGGAGACTTCACACACATTAGAATTTTTTTTTTATTAATTCTAAAGTGTCTAAGTTTTTTAACGATGTTTTCCTTCATTATAACATTTAGAACTATAGAAATATATATTTACTCATTTTGATTTAGGATCATTATGCTTGTGTACATGTCCATATACATTATATACCAATACTAAACACATTTTTGGGCAATATTTTGCTTGTCATTCAATGCAATCAATGGATTTAACCGCAAAGTTACGTTTAATAGCCATTGCATCGCTAATATCTGTACAATACGGAGATAGTATAAAAATGGACTCTAATAACAATAATTAATATATAAGGTTCTTTAATCGTAACGAAGTAACAATTCTTTAAACATTTAATTAATGAGAAACAATAATTAATTATACATAATAATTAATTATACATTTTAATGGGCAAAATATTTTTATAAAATGTTTAATTATAAATGGTTATACACCTCGTTATTGCTAATGATACGTAAAAGAAATTATTTCATTAAGTAATAAATGTCGCACTTGTATTTCACCAATAAAAAGAATGTAAAAAAAGGAATAATTCTGTTTTGTAGTTTTTCATCGTTTGTTAGTATTTCAATTTTGAGCTGCGATCGTAGACTTGTAGTAGCAGAGGTCCCGCGTGGTTTTATCAACGCGAATAATTTCCCATTACAAACACACACTAAGCCGCCTTTCCAATTTTCCAGAAAAAAAAACATTTCTTGTACCATCGACTTTGTAAGTGACGCTGTGTATTTGCTGACAATTTGCAATGGAAACGAATTGTACCACGACGAAGTCGTTCTTGTAATGGATTTGGAATTTTTAAGAATTTTACCTAACAGGGGGTACTAGACCTCTGCCGCGTTGGAAGTTGCGAACGATATGTACAGCGCAAGCGCGACTGCCGATCGGGAGGTCCTGGGTTCAAATCGCGGGTCGGGCACTATTGGATTTTTCTAATTTAAAAATTTCTAGTAGTGACTCGGAGTTTGGAATACTGGCCGCTGTAAGGCAATAGACTCGCTACCTACTCCATAAGTCTCAAACGTAACTGGTGTAACGTGGCAGTGTACCACACCCCTCTGCCTACCCCTTCGGAGATTACAGGCGTGATGTTACGTTTTAATTTAAATGTCAAGTACTAGGGAAAAGTAGTCATAAAGCTACATATTTACTTAATATCCAAACAATTTATTTTCAAGCTCCGAACAAATATTACTCCAAATTCAAACATCTCGTAAATCTATATCGATTTAGAGAGCTTAAACGCCTTTTCAATTTTGTAAGATAAACATTATTTTGGTACGACACCCCAATGTAACGGTATGTAAGAATATTTGCGTAAGGAAACGTATTTTACATACATTTAACACGAGACGAGAAAATGAGTGTCGGATTTGAAAACCCATCATAGAATGTCGTCGTCAACCCATTTATCGTTCCGTCGCTGGATACGAGGTTCGTATCAGAACGGGATTAATAGCAGTATATTTCTGCCACGTTGGTCAAATATGTTTATGTACTGTACACTGTACTGTACAGTATGTAGCTTATATCACATTGCATTTATATCGTAACATTTAATAACATAATGATTGCGGTATAGCGCAGCCTAAACAGGCACAGCTAAATGCCATAGTCGCCGACGGGCAGCAGCGT
>DWEC01001858.1:0-12570 GCA_018245735.1 Microceris miodesmiata | reverse complement strand
GCTTTTCGCACCGCCGACGCTGCTGCCCGTCGGCGACCAGGTCATTTAGCCGTGCCTATTTAAGCTGCGCTATACCGCAATCAGTCGCCAGAGCCTCGTCTGTTACAGCAGGGTGTACCACGTGCAGGTGAGGTTGGCTTGGATTTCTGATATGGTGGTTGGAACCCGTTTAGAAGTCTCGCCTTTGACAAAATTTGAACAGGACCACTACTAACTTGTCTGTGGGGCGTCTAAGTATAACAATTGGTGAAATGTCCGAGTACTATACTTCTCGCCTACCCCACCAGAGAAATCTAGGCAGGTCATAGGTAGAGAGTACGGAGCGCCAAAAATTTCTATCGCCACCGACTTGACCTGAAAGGGTGGAGAGTTTAGATTCAAAAATTGTAGAATGGTCAAGTATTTGTTCGGGAAATCGTTTTGCAGAATTAAATGCGATTTTTTTACAGACAAAATGTTTGTTCACAATATACGAGTGTGCCTACCTCAAGTGGGCGCATGTGTACTATAATTGGCCTGGAGCAATAGTGAGGTTGCGTCGAGCTATGAATATTTTGTAGGAAGAGGTTAGAGACCAGATTTGTTAGTACTCGTATATCGGAAAATATAAGTATCGAAACCAATAACGTTAGGTGCGGTGGTTATATAAACATGGGTGTGGCCATCATTACTTTTTGTCAAAGGTCTCTTAGGAGAGCTTATAATCAAATAAAATGATCATGTAATCATACTATTTGACCCGTGTATATTAATACGTGATACTACAAGTTTTAAGCTTTACCTGTTCAAGGCTTCGGGCGTAAACTGCTAATTAAAAAAAGAAATAAAAAATTAACTAAATATAGACATTCTCTACATAACATCTACTTATGACATTCTCTACATAACATCTATTTATTCTGTTATTGTTGCGCGGTGGGAAATAGCTGATGTCCTATCAGGGAGCGAAGAATAAAATCGCGCTAAATACGACGCGGAAAACACATACGTCTTAGAAACATTATGACGAACTATTATCTATGTAGGTTCTAAAGATTGTTAATAGTTATAACAGTAAATTATTATTATAATAGACCGTCACCATTTTTTTAACAGTTGATATTCATTGAACAGTCAATATGTCTAAAAAAATTAACGAATGTCCTAATCATCACCGATGATATGTGATGTCACCACCAATGATACATATTGTTCTACCTTAAAACACGTGTCGCCTCACATAACGAGTTGGTACAATGACCCATCTAACTCATTGTTCGAATTGTTAACGAGATTTTATGTTGAACGCAAATGCCAAAAACAATAAAAAAGCTAACCGATAAAGGATGTAGACGTTAGGAGAAACGTCGATGGAACAATAGATAATCAATGAGGCGTAAGTTATTCAACTCCTTTATAATGGTCAAGGGTTGGGGTTCAGTTATGACAAACAAGATCCTTAGGGGTTGCTAACGAGATTTTTCGCATAAACTTATCGATAGTAGTAAAAGTATGTAGAATAGAAATGTAAAAAAATACACTTATTTAGACCTTCTATTTATATTTAGATTTTAAAAATACAAACTACGTCTTGAAATCTCATCACAATATCATCTTGATTTGATTGGTAGAAAATACCAACGAGGATAAATCAACTCTTCACTACGCTAGCTTTATGTAAACAACAGAATTGACTGTTGTAGAAAAATATTTTCCCAATTTAAACTAAACAGAAATAACATTTCATTTTACAAAGTTTTGTACGAAACTCAGGGGACTGCAACAGCGACGATATGAAATTCCATTCCCTTACGTTTCTTTTCAATTTAGTATTACATTGACACATTAAACGCTTATCTTGGCAGAACACTCTTAGAAAATCCGAGCTTATTTTAAATAGTGAACTTCTTACATACGACAGAAACGATAACACTCAATAATGCTATGTGAAAATAACTTGAGGATTTACTTACTCAAATACTTATCTTAGATATATTATACCAGTTATGGCGATAGCATACGACTCAGCTTCAGAACGTTGTTTACGAAACTCGACAATCGATGTTTGTCGTATCTCGGACCGTAACATAAGCAAATAAATTCAAAATGGCGTCTCTGAATAACACGAACATTGAATAAGTACGTTGCATTTTAATTAGTTATCAAATAATATGCGGGAGTAGTAGAGAAAATTGGTGGATTTTAAGGAAACTACAAGGATTCCGTTGTCGAATTCAAACTTGATTCTGTCTTATTAATCCTGTCTGGAATATACTGAATTTAAACGTATTAAAGACATCGATTAATTCCACTTTTAGGACCTTTAACGTAGTTATTTGACAAGGGTTTAACGTATCACTCAATTGAAATCAAAACGTAAGTCAAATTACGTTGATGTATTTGCTCTATAAGTAAATAGGATAGAATAAAATTTTGAAAGTTTCTCTTAAACTTGAGCTTAACATTTCCACGATATTTTCACACTACATTTGTTATACGCGTGTCGCGAATAGGACGAAAATGAGTTTAACAGTTAACAATACTACGTTGCGGAGAACATTATTTTTAACTATTTTAACTATCAGTCGCAGAGTTTCATGATTTCATACGTAAAAATTTGAAGCGCTCGCAAAATGAAAAAAATGGAAAAAACATGCAAAATGTTCTCAAAGCATCGCTGCAAAAAATAGGTCGAAAAACATAATGAACATGAAAAATGATATTCCGGAGATCACTTTTCAACGGCGCATAAAAGCGTTTGAGAAGTGAATGAAGTTGCTATTTTAAATTTTAAGAGAAGCCAACGTTAGCAAAGAAGCATGAAATCTTTCTCTCTCGTTTTCTAAAACTATTGCAGAGTTCTAAAAAGAGCTGGTCTCTGTCTAGTGCATAAATGTTTAAATATAATTCACTCTTCTCATTAGCTGTATATTTTCGTGTGTTTTAACTCACACGCTTTTAGCTGTCACATGTGCGTATACCCGAAAGTTGAAAATAATGCAGTAAGTCAAAAGACATTGAACCCGAATTATCCTATATCTAATATAAAAATAAAAAAAATTATATCTAATCTAATAATATAAGGTCATTGGGTAACGCATATTGGGTAAAGGGAATTGAAAAATCTTGCAAGCCATTTTGGCATTAAAATTTAATATAAAAATATTATATTAAAATTATATTGGCCTAATGTCTACAAGAAAGTTCAAAGACAAATTTTGTGTTATTTATTTCACACTAAATAAGCACTCCCCCCCTCTTAAGGCAGGCCTATGTCCAGCAGTCGACTTAAACAGATGATAATGAGCATGGTGAATTTAAATACATTATGAGCCACAAGTGTTTTAAGAATCGGTGTCCCTATTGCATTAAACTCGTAATGTGTCCAATTGAAAACAATACTAAAATCTTAAAACATAATTATACATAATAACAAATTTGTCTTTTCTACTTAGAAACAGTCATCAGGACTTCCAACAGAACCACCAGGATTGTTACCCATTCTAAAGTCTGGATACTTTCGGTAGACGTAAATCCTGCAATTTTTGCTTGCAAATGTACCCTTCAAGTTTCAGTTAACCGTTTTGTAAAATACATTCTTTCAGACGAATACCAGTAGGTTGTTTATCAAAAGCTGTATTCAAAAGTTGTTTGGGCATTTCATTATTTCCTCTATAATAGTGGAGCTCTATGCAATTGCGAAAGTCATTGTTGGGAGTTTAAAAGGACTTTGAATAGAGTACATTCGCTTTATTCATTTTAACGTCTTTGTTGTTTTTGACTTTCAGTGCTACTTATTAGTATATTTTAGACAGTACTGTCTTATGTTTAATTGGACCTACTTATGCAAAACAGAATTTTGACAAAAATGGCTTTTTCTCAAAACTGTCATTGTGTGGATTGATTCCGTTTTGCATCATCATCATCATCAGCCTATAACTATCCACTGCTGAACATAGGCCTCCCCCTGAGCACGCCACGTTGTTCTGTCCTCCGCTCTCCTGATCCAGTATCTACCGGCGATCCTACGTATGTCGACGCACCAACGGGTACTTATTTTGCATAAGTACGTCCAATTTTGCAGACATTTCAATTTTTAGTATGTACATCTGGAAGCTGGAGAAAGTATTGTTTTAACTGAAATTAAAATAGATAAATCAATTAATTGGTTCAGTTAAGGTACGTAAATTTTTTTGTAATGTGCTATCTGGTCAATTGTTTTTAAATTTTCAGGTATCAATTTTATTGTAGCCTATTACAGATAAACAAAATTATAATAATTATTGTTTTGAAATGTAGGAAAGTTTTTACTTATTTTAGACAGTTATTTTGTATTTATATCGTCAATTACAAGTTCTTTAGTATTATTTCTTTATATTTCTTATACGGATTGAACTTTTTTGAGGACGAATTCCCATAAATATTCATGACTATTAATATTACTCGACATTGATAAAACTTAAAGGACCCCAAATTGTTCCCTGGCGAGTTCCACGATTTCATGCGTCCCTTCTGATGGATTTCTTTTGAAGTACATTTCCAGTACATTTGGCACCAACCTCGTCCCAATTTCAAATTTCCGTTCCGAGTTAGATCCTCGACGATGTTATCTTTATCTTACTTTTCTCTTTTCACTTAGCAAGAGGATTTTATTACTGCTCATATAATATTTGCTACTTCAACAAGGTAACATAACATTTTTTTTAATACATATTTTATTACATATAACGACTCAGTTCGATACTTGATTTTGATACTTACTCAGTGAAGCAAGCCCAATTACTGATAAATTCTTACGAAATATATCACGCAACGATGAAATATCAAATTTCCTTTGAAGTCTCCTGTACAAGGGAAAATAATGAGTATATTTATTAACTTCAGTACAACAAAAATGACAGATATTTCAAAAATTTATATCATAGATAAAAATTGGAACATTCTACTAATAATATTAGAATTGTTTTTAAGGAACAGAGAACAAGACAAAATCTTGCTTCGAATATATAGTGTTTTAATTGAACTTTTTCTTATATTCAAACATAAGGACGATATTAGAAGCTGTCTTAAAAAATGACAATGCAATAGCTATGAAATTGCAATAATGAAATTTTCAGGCTCTTTCAAATTCAACAAAGTATCTATTGAAAATCTAATGTTTCATAAAAGTGATTTTACGGCTTTAAAATAAGAACTCTAAATATACAATTGATGAATACTATATGATCTTATAGCTCGAACATCTATCATAAAATCAAACGACGAAGGTACCAAGTGACCTGGAAATTTTTCATACATACACAAAATAGTAACATCAGAATTCATTACACTTCCCACTCAAAAGGAAGTCATATCAATACCACTGCAGGAAGTTTCCTACGAAACCAATAGGGAAAATTCAATAAACATAAAATAAAATGTAATAAAACCCCGTATCAGCCAGGAACATGCGACTGGAGGGTTGGACTCAATATTTACGAGATAGGTAAAGAGGCTCACTACGAATAAACAGCGAGTATTTTTCATACTTTATTTGGCCCTTATACGATATATATTGTGCAAATATTATTGCCAAACTTGTAAATTTTCATGATCATAATACACTTATTTTGATTTAACGATTTTGAGAAAGCAACACCGACATATCATGGAAAATATATACTAATCTATTCGTGTATGAAGATAGTAGATTCAAGTGGAAGGAAACTGGACGTCATAAAAGCCCTTAATTATATTTCAAATTAAAGGTCTAAGATGATGAATTGAATGCCAAAATTGTATAATCCGTTTTGTTTTTAAAATTTGTTTTTGTGTTTTTCTTTGCCGTGGTATTAGAAATGTAATTAATTGTTCCAATCTTTGTAAATCAATAAAAATGATACCATCAATGGATGACAATTAAATTTTTAAAACTGGAAACTTTTATTTCAATGCAGGTATGGTTTTTAACAATATCAAACATTTTCCATTACACCAAGGTAACAGAAGAGCAATGATGGTTACATCTATTTTATCACCTATGTATTCGAATAAACGATTCGATTCAATAAACGCATAAATAAATAGTGCCATAGCAATATTTTTACACAAACTGCAGTCTCGTACGGCCGTAACATTTTAACTGTCGAATGCTAAACCAGGAAACGAGCGTTACAAGTTTTTGGCAAGCAATTTTTGGCGCCGAAACTGCATTTCGCCACACTTACTGCGTCCAAACATCATATATTTACACTACATAGGGATCGGAAAATGTGAATCTGTATCATAAGATTTTCAAATGTGTTTTGAAAATTGGTTTCTATGAGTTCATATTTAACTTCCATAACGCTTTCACGAGATAGGACATTGATTACGTTTTCTTTATTATGAAATAATATTAACTGATATATTCATTACTTACTTCTTACCTAAACATAATTTGATATTAATGAATCTTTTGATATAATAATTTATCATTGTTTTCTTATTATTTAATCACTCGTATTAATAGAGTAGTTTTATTAATTACGCATGACATTTTCTGATAACAGTTAATCCAAGAATATCAAATATATTCTGATACAAAATTAAACGACGAGCGATAAATTGTAAACTAATTTCTCGTAACAAATTATGACGCTATACACCATTGTGAATGTAGAATACATTATGATTTCTAGGAATATTCCGGGATATTTTTAAGTTACGCCATACATTGAATTGAATGTACAAATTTTTGACATATTCAAACATTTATGATATACGAGTATCCAGTTGTGGCCGGTTTGAAAATACGTTTTGTCGAGATACTCGGAAATACGACGCAACACACCGAGGGCACGCTTTGCGGTCATCACGTTTCAATACGGTGTATTGGATTCGATGTTGCAACAAAAATACTAAAATGTATGTTACTGTGTTTGTCTTTCCGTCGTTTGTTTCTTGTTTAGACTTGATTTATGAGTCCTCGAAAATGTCAGCTTCAACTGTTGTCTTTTATACAAACAATTTTATTACTGGAACAAACATGTTCATTGTTTAATACTAATGGTCAACTGATAGCACGACTTTTAAAATGTTGAGACAAATTAGAACTAGGTAGAACTCTACGTAGACGCTTTTTATTGTAAAAAATATAAAATAACCAGGCTTCAAATAATTGTCGGTTGCCATCTAGAGGCATTAGCAATACATTTTAAATAGCCCTTAAGGAATTAAGGTTTGTTTGACTTAGCAATAATAATATTATACATAAAGACGTAGGTACCATTTATACAGACTTTTTCATACATTAATTTTTTATGCATTACTCAGTTAATATATCTTAGGGTACTTTTAGTTAGTATCAATCCTATTCGAATATAGTAATAAATGCTTGGTCCTATATGAAAACTAAGGAGATACCCTTTTATAAAAGCTGTTGGACCGTACCCATTCATACCCTTTAGACTGAGATAAGAAGAGAGGACGAGATGAATTATGTTTATAACAATTTCGTGATAGACATGGTTGTAATGATAATACTAGCGCAAGCGCCAGTGACTTGTCCTCTTTTTGTTTCTCTGTACATGAGGCATTGTCTGAAATATGAAATACAATACTGACAAACAATAAAGGCAAATAATAAAGAAGTTTCTGTATATAGGAACAAACACAAACAATAGATTATATAGAAGATAATAGAAATGTGGTCTTATTCGATGACATGGAAACATTTCTCATATTTATGTATGTACGTCCCTTTTTCGTTCTCTTTTAACGAAATACTATTTCAATTTCACTTTATGTAATTGCTGAATATTTCTTGAATATTATTTATATTCCTAATAAATATAGAAAAAATGGCAATAATTGGAGTCAACATACAAAACTGTAAATAATATAACAAAATTTTCTTTGTCTACAGGCGGAATTAGTAGCAGTCGAAGGAAAGGAGATAGAAACGCATTACGTGCTCGCTCGGGAGAAGATACGCAGATGGAACTCCACTTCTAAGTGCTATCTGCTCGTTGAAAATCTGCCAACACCACTTCAGGTACGGAACGGAACGTATCTAAAACAAAACAATTACATTTCCAATAAAACATCGGCGTTCTTTGCCTAACCCGTAGATCTAGCCTCGGGGCTTATTGCGATATTTCCATGCTAATAAATTCAATGGAATTTCAAAATTCGTCTTAGTTAACAGACTTTACAATCTTTACTGATATTATAAGAAAATGTTGTTACGTCAATCTACAGATGAAAGTTGATGTCGGGCTAATTAGAAATATTATATAGGTACTCGTATTATGTTCCTTTAACTTTCATATTATTTAATTACTACAAAAAAAATCGAAATAGTTCATTTTAGACAGACTTGTTGGATGGTTAATGATTCTAACTGATTAACCTGTAATTGTGTCTGTTCTGTGAATGAACATGTAACTATATATGTACATACATAAGTACATATTTAGGTGTTTGAGTGTTCGTGTGTATGTTTGTATTATCTCTCTAATTACCGTTCTACGAATTCTTGTCTGATTTGGGATCAGACAGCCGTGTGTCACTTAATACTGTGTGACTGATCCAAATAACTTAAAATTGTAAATCATTGTTATAGGCTGGTGGCATAGCAAGCGCAAGTGTGTGGTCGTCCTGCGGATGCCGTCAACGGCTGCTGGCTGCGGTGACGAGTGGAGGTCGCGCTGTGCACTGGGCTGCTGTGCCCGCCCCCAATCCCGCTAACGACAGCGACTTGTGCCGATTTAACTACACGTGAGTATTTATAGATTGTGCTAACAGTTAAGCCGAAAAAATAGAAATCGAATTTAAAGGGATCTACCTAAAGACATAAAGTGAATGGTAACATCGTGAAAAAAGCTGCAAACTATGGAATTCTACATAACGTGATATAAACAATATGAAGTCTGCCAATGCGCACTTAGCAAGCGTGACGACAGTAACTGTTATGATTCTGAAAATTCGTGTCCTATTAGAACTATTTGAGTGTTGACAAAAAGCAAAAAACCTTCTAGACTAAACAAAGTAAAGCAAATTAAAAATCCTTTCTTCAATAAATGCTAATTTAGAGAATTGTCAGGACACATAACTATCGAAGTGTTATTACTACGGAATTTTGATAAATTTTAATACATAAGAAATACAATATTAACTACTAAAATTGAAATCACACCAATTAAAGGGATCAATTTGAAACAATCACTTGATTTTTAGAATTATTTATATTTTAACTTTATTATTACAAGTAAAACACAAGAAAGTATGGAGGGAATGCAGATGATGAATAAGTAGGCTTTTTCGAGCAGGAAATAACATAACAAAGGTTTGACGAACGAGTCTCGAGAGTCGTTCCCGGAGCGCTTTAATTTTACCGTTCGTTTCTCTTTGAAATTCGGGATTAGGGATGAGTACCAACAGTGGATATATTTTGTGCCTGTTATAAGCATACTATATTCTTAAAGGTGTTGAAACAGGGCATACCAAGTCATATAATAGTCATATAAGTCATATATAATAGTCATATAGTCATATAATATCTTTATGTTCTCGCTATAGGTGGAAAAGGGATATTTTAGAAAGGGCTAAATTTCTGCCTATGATTAATGACACTATTGAGAAGTTTGTTAGATAGCTACACAAGAGAATGCAATATTGGGATTGTATTATCTTTTATTTTCTAGGTATTTATACTTAAGTCAGAACGTAAACTTCGCCGTTTCCAATACCGAAGCTTTTTTAAGGACTTCTGAAATCAAAAGAGTACCTTTTATGGGTATTTTCCCATTGTCATAGGAAACATATTTGACCAAAATCCATTATATACAATAGACTCCCACAGAAGTCGCTTTAGAAGTATATTACGGACACAGAAGAAATATCGAAAGAATTTTCATTTTGATGATTCTTACTTATAGTGGACCACAGTAGCAAACTATTAAAATAATTAAGGATACGACAGTTTATTATATATAATCTCTACATGAAAATACATGACGCCTGCAATCCCCGAAGAGGTCGGCGGAAGAGTGTAAAACGCTCCCACGTTTTACCAGTTGCGTTTACGTCCCACTATCGAGTAGGTGGTGAGCCAATTATTATTATTCATACAAAAAACCCACTCTTCGTATTCTCATAGGAAACCACATTTAAGGCGGCATAATTCATAAGTGAAGCTTACCCAGGAGGCCTCTTTATCACCGTCGTCTGACCCGGATATAAATTATTGGTGGAATATTTTTACGCATCTTTATACCACGTTTTTTAAAAAGATTTTTTTTGTAAACAGAATTTGTTTTTATTTTAGTTTTTATATAAAATTACAATCAAAGCAACAAAAATGTTATAGTGACAGTTAAAAATAAAATTTCTGATAAAACGCAAAATTATCTTCAAAGTTCTCGGATGTTATGTAGCATAACTGCAATATCTCTCCAAAACCGATTCGCGAAACGTCAAATGCAAAAAAACGTCAAATACCACACCGCTTCGAAAAATCCAAATTCAAACATTTTCGACGTTCATCGCATACCGTGTTCAGTTTTGTATGTTTCGATATCTACAAAACTTGTTTTAGACGGTCAGTTCACAAAATCATATAGCCGTGAATTTTCAGAATATCGGTAACTATTTCTAGGATACTTATAGTTTTTGAAGAACTGAACCTGGTTGAAAATGTGGGAAAACTACTCGTATTTTGTGGTTACCAACACAAGTAGCATGTCAGTTTAAATTTGGAACTGTAAGTTAAATATCACTTGCTACTGGCTAGTGTGCAGACTTTCTCTGACCCTAACAATGTAATAAAAAGGAGTCGAACCTCAATTTTCAATTTACTGAAGATTAATCTCAAATTTTTATATCTTAATGCAATTTTAAACTTGAGCGTTAACTATTATCATATTTATTACCAAACTTACACGTATAACTACGAAGATTCAGCGCTTTACAAAGCTATTAAACAAATTCAAAATGCAACCCTTGTACAACACTAAATACATAGTTTGGCTCCCAAATATCCGTTTATGAGACCATTAAGCAACTATTGGTTTAAACTGGGAAAGTAATTTAAGTTAAACAGACGTCTATGGGCGGGCTCGTTCTGTAATGGAGAAACTTTGAAGGCTCTATGGATTATTGAATATGGTACGCTTTTATAATAGAGTAGGCAATTTACTTAACTACATATAATAATCAATTCAGGCATAGAATATACATAATTATAAAGATTACATGGATTTGGTCATGAGGCAGTCAGAAATCTTCTAAAATGTTATACCCATATAGAGTGACGAATCTAGATGAACCTGGCCAGGTCAATACAGATAAAAATATTTGACACTCAGTGATACTAACCTATCCGGTAACGAAACTGACATAACGATAGCATAAAAATCATAATACCGTCGATTCGACATGTGTTTAGCAGGTTTTTCAACTTTAATCGTGCACGTTTAACATTGAATTTCTTAAGCGTAGACTTAAGACATCGTTCTAGGACGGTTCCACATCCGCACGGAGAGTCTTCTCCGATGCAGTTTGCGCGCAGGTTTCCATTCAGCCAACAACGTGCAAACTTTACAAAGAGCGCTCTGCCGAGGTATTTTCTGAGTGATTTAACATCGTATTCTAAGTACGTAGCACTATAAAAGATACTTTATACTACACAAACATATGGGATGTGTGTTTTGCGAGAATCTATTGCGGATGCTACTCAGTTATTGTTTTTGAAATCATTTTAATTGACATTTCTATATTTTTTAATATTGTAGCTTCAACTATAACACAGGTTCTTCGATGATGATTTATATTCAAAACTTCTTGCATACTTTACATAAAAAATAACTCATCCCTTATTGTTAGAATTTCTCTGTCTTTATACTCTCTGCCCACGAGATCTAGCGATAGGATTCAATAATTATAATTATTGATGTGAAACTTATACAAAGACCTCATAGTACAGAAGGACGCACACATATAATTTTTTTAGTAAAAATGTATACACTATTTCCGAATGAAATATTCTTTATAAAACTCCTACAATGTTTCTATAACATCATTAGCTTCACATTTAATTTTAATAAATGTATCGATTGCAATAAACGAATTAATTTTCTGCGTGGGCGTAATTAATTTATGTTGAATTATAAGTCCATAATAATTATAATGTTTAACATATTTTCAACGTATGAATAAGCGACGCTGCGTAATTAGGTCAGAGCGATGTTGGACAAATGGGCAAAATAAACGCCCTGGAAACAATATCGATTATTGCGGAAATAAACGCCCGAACAATATTCAATCGAAGCATATTAACGTTTTGACACTTTGTCTGTTTCTGTTTAAACAACAGTTTTATGAATCAACTAGCTGCACCCGGCGCGCGTTGCTACGCGAACCACTAAAATAAATTAATATCATATTCGTTTCCCCTGTGTGAACGGGGCAGAAGTTGCTACTCTGCAGCGCCACCAGGTGGCGAGTGGCATCAATGAGCATATTATACGATCCTTCTCCGTGGAAAAGTACATATATATACCAATTTTCATAATAATCGGTACAGTAGTTTTTGAGTTCATCGATAACATACAGACGAACATTCATTTTTAT
>DWEC01001857.1:0-12570 GCA_018245735.1 Microceris miodesmiata | reverse complement strand
AAGAAAAACATTATATATAATGTTTTTCTTACATTTCTATTAGAGGGTCAGTGTATACTGATCTACCAATAATAATAAATAATGATAATATTATTCACAAGACTCTAAAACTTGTGTACATATATAAAGAGAGTGATGATAGTAGTAGATGTAAACCTTGTCTGTAAGAAAGAGACATTTGACATTTAGTGTCTTTCAAAAGAAACCTTTTATTCTGGTATAATAATAAACATAATGTAACATCACACTTGTGAATACATAGTTGAATAACCATAGTGATAGGGAAAGGAACATAGTACATTCCTATGTTTTACTCACTAGATATATTTATATCCCACCATGGTATTGTTGGTGAGCGTATTTCCATACATTGGGCACAGATCTAGATTCAGAGCCTCTAGTCGAAATTTCTACGAGAAAATCAAAGTTAGAAAAATCTAATAGTATCTAACTCAGAAATTAAACCCAAATCTTCTTTATCAGCAGTTACAATTGCAACCACTTAACCAACAATGTGGTTATAATAATAATAAATTACATGCATTTCATTTTATTAGTGTTCAGTAGATGTATCCAAGTAGATCCAAGTGAATGTATGTACAAAAACTTATTGTAGTATGAACTTTCACAGTAGAAATCAATACTGTAACCTTTCTATCATTTTTGCTAAACATTCAATGGGTGACCAACTAATCTTTGAATTGAAGCTCGATGGTATAGTGGATAGCTCTACATCTATATCTAGATAGATCTACATAACATCTAGTCACTTTTCATTTAAATGAATTTTGTTTTCAGATATGTACAGAACTAAACATGGTCATATGGAGAAATTTCCAGAAGATGTAATAAGGGCAGAAGCGGCAGTTGGTGGAGACATCACTATTTTGACCAGAGATGAATTTCAAGAAACTAAGAAAGAAAGTTACGCTAATCTTTTTGGAGATCCTACAAAAAAAACTCCCATGTCCAACAAAAAAGGTAAGGGTATCATTTTGAATGTTATGTTATAAATATACTTTATTAGAGATGGTCAGGTTCCATATGATGTAGGCAAAGATTATATTCCTTTACTTTTGCACCTGTATTCCCTGAAAGGGTAGACAGAGGAGTGAAATATTACCACAATTCACCTGTTTCATTCCACATTCCCAGGGATACACACAGAATAGGGAGTGAGTCTATTGTCATATATCAGGCACAAATCTAGACTCCGAGCTACTAACAGGAATTTCAAGATAAAAAAAACTCATTAGTACCCAACCCAGGGATTGAAGCTAGGATTACTCGACTACTCAACCAATGAGCCTGGCATTGATATCATTTGATTATAATACACATACATATATTAATTAAATGTGAATATGCTCATGAAGTTGAACATGCAAAACCAATTAGTCCAATAATTAATAGAAACTCTCTATTATAACAACTCCATGAAAACCGGAGCAACGCAAATTTATTGTAAATCTATTGACCACAAAAACATGATTGTGTTAATTAGATAAATAGCCCTACATTGTAGTTGTAGTCTCAAAATCTCTTAGACTCTGAATTCATTTCACACTATTTAGCATGCTATGCATGCAGTAATATTATTCCATATCAAGACTTTTTATGGTATCATTAGGAGTATTAGTCAGGCACATTAAAACATTTTGAAAAATCCGTTAGGTTTTTAAATCACTTTCTAAATCAAAAGGATTCAGAAAACATCACTATTTAAGGACATTCTTACATATTATATAGGATTGATTCAGTTTGTAAATTTATTCAATTATCTATCTCTAAATCCTTAACGTTCTTTGTATGCACAATATCATGGCATCTTTCTATTAGCATTCATTGGAATAAATGTAAGTGCAACATTTGTTATTCAAAGAGATCAGAAGAAGGTAAGCAGTATAGACAAATATCCTTGGAAATATCCTTGGCTTCAAGTTGCCTGTGCTGTAACTTCAAATTTGTGTTTTATTCTATGGACTTGTACAACCATACTTCTAATACCTAAATAAAGTATTGGTTTTAAAACAATATTCTGTCACTAACTCAGTTACAATAGAAGAATTTCCTCGGAGGGTCTGTAACTATATATTGTCATCTCAGTTTCTTCTGTTCCATTGCTGAACAAAGGCCTTTACCGAAGTGTGCCACAACACTTGATTCTTAAAGAGGGTGACTGACACAGCCTAAAGAAGTAGAATGTTGAACTGGCAGTGGACTGTCACATATGTTGTAGAAAATATTGTTGTTGGGGCAGAAGTCATGGTCATTCTATAATGGACATTGCAAACAGGCAAGCATACTGTGCATCTCCTAACCTATTGAAACAATGATCTTAAGAAGGAGAGTGGCAGTGGATGAGATCTACAAAGGATTAAGTGTTGTGGCATACTAATGTATATGGACTAGACAAATGATATGTATTAGGTACTTAATAAAACTATATGAAAAGTATATGCCTGTAATGTCACATGTCATTTTTTACCAGTAATGTTTTATAATTTTTTATTTTTATTTATGTATTAAAATATAATTTATTTCAGGAAATGGTGGCAGAGGACGATCTTCAGATTCGCTCAAAACCTATAGCGGGAGAAAGGTATATCAATTTAATACATAAGACTTTTTGAGTTTTTGTAAATATTTAATTTTTTTTTAATGAATGAATTGAAACTGTAAACTTTAAATTTCATCATTGTTTTTTAATTGCAGATAAATGTTGACAAGCCCAATTATAAAGTCCATATATTATTGCAAGGTTCACCAACTATTCCATCACAAATTGGATCATCTGAAACTGTGTCAACCCCATCTACAAGCCGTGCAGGTTCAGAACCTATAGAAGAAAATAAAGTGAATTCAGAACAAGCTATATCTACTCCACCAAGTACACAGAAGTCAAGTACTGGCTTATATTCCTGTCATGCTTGTGCATTTACTACAACTCGCTTAAATGTTTTGATACTTCATAATAAAACACACAGTGTTACATTCATGCCATATACACCTTCTCCAGTAAGGAAAAAAATAATGAAGACTACAAAATCATCCTCTAACATAACAAAGACACCAAAGTCGAGCAAGTCACGGTCAGAAAAAGTAGATAAATCAACTAAAAAATCTGTAAGTCACAAACGAGTAGCGGAAGATAAACCTGTTACCGAGGTGAAAAAGACAAAAACTGATGAGGAAATAAAGATCAGTCTTCTAGCAGATTGGGATATTGATGAAGATTCAAATGACGAGTCGGCAGTAATGGTTATGACGGGATCGCCAGAAGTGGCGGAACCAGCTGAATCTCCAGCTATTGCTGAGCCAGCAGAACTGCCGGAAGCACAAGTTCCTCTCGAACTCCCAATTTCTGTCTCCAAAAATTCTGACGATTTTCCAGTTGCTGAGAAACCAGAAACATCTAGTGATTCTAAATACGAATTTTGTGAGGATGAAGATTGGCCAGAAGAAGCCGACATCGGTAGAAAAATACCACGTGTGAAGAATCCACGAAAAGAAGATACAAAGAGTATTAGTTTAGATGATGACGAAGTGGCAAAAGAAGTTGCAGAACTTCTCAATAAGACAACAGTTCCAGAGTTACCAACAGCTCCAGAACCATTGAAAGTGGAGGAAAATTTTCCCGAGCCTTCGATTGTGAAATCCCCAGATAAAAAACCAGAAGTGATTACAGAGGTTACCAATTCACCAGAAAATAAGCTTCCCACAGATACTCAACCACCTAAAACTATCTTTAAGACTAAAACATTTTTTCGAAGTCGTCATTCTAGAAGTCAAGACGCAATTGGGAAATACGTAGCAGAGCAATTAAATGCTGAAAGAATGGATATGACTGAAGACATTAATGGATCTGAAATATTGTCGTCTGAAACTAGGAATTCTCCACCAGTTGGTGATCCCGTAAAAGTAGCCCGTTTGGCACCAAAAATCCAGTTGAAGAAAATGAAGGCAGAGGCTGCACAAATGCGGGAGAAAGAGAAATTGTCGGCAGATGTATTACAAGATGAGTATTTCACAAACAGTTCTCCTGCAACCATCCAGGTCCCTCTTACTTTACCAGAAAACACAGATACAAATTTGCAAAATGTACAGAATAAGATGGAAAATGAACATGACTTGGAACAAACTATGCCAGATATCGAAAACAATATTGTTGAAGTTGAGGTGCCCTTAGATGACGCACGAAAATGTTCTTCTCCAAAAGAGTCTAATGAATATTATGGATTCTTAAATAAGGAAGTTAAAAGTACAGTAGAACCTGATTACGATAAAGACAACAAAGCTTTACACAAATCAGAAATACAGGCTATTGAAGAAAAAGAAGGTTCACAAAATAGAGAAACCACTAAAGATACCGAAAAAATGGAATATTCGCTAGAAATCGAATCGTCCAGTATAGGAAAGGATGTATTAGAACAGAAAACCTCAGAATGTTCCTCACATGAAGCAAACGATAGCAAAAAGCACACTAATAATCTTCATGGACAAGAACCTGTTACAGATGATAAAGAAATGTGCGAGGAAAACAAGGAAGTAGATTATAAAGATGAATGTAATGTTAACGACAATTCAAATAAAATCAGGATTACAACAGGTATAACAGCATCGGCAAAATCTCCACAGTTAAATCAACAAGAAGCCAAGCCCTTCATGAATGAATCTACAGCGTCAGCTGTCGACGCTTTGCTAAGCGTTTCTCGAGAGACTGACAGAGTGACAAAAAATATCAGTAATGATCTACCGGAAGACTTGTTCGAGGATGATAATAAGGATAATGAGTCACCTAAAAACATCAACGGTTTTGTGGAAAGCAGCGATAAAAATAATTTTATTTCAAAACAGGGTATGGAAACTAACGTGGATGATTATAAAGGTCGTGATGAATTGTCTGAAGAAACAATTGAAGATAATAAAAATAATGATTCACAAACAAACGTAAGCTTAGTTGTTCATTCTGAGGTAATTACAACGCAAGATGAGCAGAATCAGAATAATGACGCTAAATTACATAGCAAAGACAAAGTTGCCCCTGAAATTGTACTTCCTAAAAATATACTTCCTGAAAATGTTCCATCAGAATCGGATCTTGTTATAGCAGAAACGCTTATCAATTTACCTTCGACAACTATCCAGAATAAAAGTCCCGAAAAACAAGAAAATGTAACTTTAGTCAGTGAACAACTTCAGGAAGGATCATTTACATCTAATAATACTGCCCTTTTAGAAAAAAAACATGGTACACACGAAACAGCTACTCAAGATTTGAAAGTTTCATCCAACCACATTGCAAATTCTGAAAATATTACTCCTCGCTTCGAAACAGAACATGAAAAAAGCGAAAACCTCAACGCAGCTCAATCCTTAGTGCAGATGTCCGAATCAATGGAACATAATATGAGCTTAGGGGAAGTTAAAAACACTATTAAAAAAGAAAAAGCTAAACCACTTACATATAAAGCCGTTAAGGATCACGAACTGATCATTAATAAAAGCATAGTAGAACAAAAGCCGTCATTATTAGCTACTGAAAAAAGTAAAGAAACGTCGAATTGTAAACCTATATCGTTTGAGACATCGTCTCCCAAACTATTAAAGATTCTAGAAGAGCCATGTTTACCTAAAACGCCGGCTCCTAACATAATAACGAAACAAGTCATCGTTCCAGGCAAAGAAAAAATTTTAAACTTTGACGTGGGCAAAACTGGCATATCTACTAAATCACATGCTCAAAAACAAAAAATAATCATCCGACGATCAAACACACCGCATAAAAACTTGCTTAACAATGTAACAGAAGTGGCAACGCCCGATAAAATAATCCTTTCTCGAAGTAACAATACCCCTCAAGATGGTTCTTCAGTTCAGACTTATACTATTCAAACAGCTAGCGAGGCTCCATCGGATCCAAATACTATTGTAATCCAACAAAAGGTTAGAAAAATAACAAAAGGACCAGCAAAGTTACAGAAAATGAAGCCTCACACGTCACTTGTGTCATCTATAGACGCGGCAAAAGTCGTTAATGATCCACCAAGTACAGATGAAGCGATGTTTGATATAAATTCTATGCCAATAGTGTTATCTGACGACATCTTAACCCCTGAAAGTATTGAAAAAATGCCTATCGTAATGTCAGATGGTAACTTGTTAACAAATTCATCGAATCAACAAAAGATTGTTAAACCCAAACCACCTGTAATTGAAAATGAAAAACTTCCTATTAGTCCGACAATTCAAAGTTCTCCAAAACAAGAGTTCAAGACCTTAATTATGAATCCTATAAATGAAATTAATAAAGTCACCACACCAAACATTCTATCCAAGTCATCGAAGTTGCGTGGAACTAAAATGCTATTGATCGATAAGACAGGTGCCAAACAAAAAATTATTATGACAAAGCAGGCGTCAGAAACACCTGTCAAAGAAATTAAGCCACAACCACCGATAATGCAACCGATTGTTCAAAATACTGGTAAGACAGAAAAGTTTATTCTTATGCCCACGTCAACCACTCGACAGGGCCGGACGCAGAAAATTGTCATCGATCCACAAACGGGAAAGGCACATATGCTTGTCGGTAAAGGTACAGATTCTCCCTTACACATTACTGATAACAAACAAGTGTCTACGAAACTCGTCCCAACGCCTTCTGAAGGCACGTCTTCTGGAAATACAGTCATGATCATAACTAACGCTCAAGGAGCGCAGTCAAGGATACTTTTAAAACCAGAACATGAGAAAATACTATTTCCAAATAAACAACAACCTAATGTATCACAATTAAAAACAATTAGTCATAGAATACCAGCGAACACAGGCACCGCTAACAAAACATTGATCACTAATGTAGCCGCTGCAAAAAATACGACAAGGATTGTACCAAAACAAAAAAGCGCTATAATAACTTCTAAGGGCCAATTAATTGTTGGAGGACGTGTTGCTACCACCGCGCATAATATAGCCCCTATGCCGGAAATAAGGCCAGCTCCAAAACGAATAATCTCAACTGAGCCTAAAAAGCTCATACAAACAATTCAAAAAAGCTCTTCGGAGCCATTAATATTTTTCCAACAAAAATGTGGTGCTATGATGCAGTTAACCGCTGCTCAGTTTGAACATTTACAGCGAACCGGTCAAATTATACAAAAGCCGATGCCGGGTCCACCGCGCGAAAACAAAATAATGTTGCAAAAAACAATCAATATTTCTCCCAACGAGACACTAGTCTCTAATGTTCAAAAGCCTAGGATAAGAAAGCAAACAGTAGAGTCCCCAGCGCCAATCAAAAAAATTAAACAAGAAATACCAATAGCGCCAGCGCCAGCACCGGTACCAACACCGGTACCATCACTATGTCCTATTTCGAATACGATTACGCCGACAATTATTCCGCCTACTTTAAGTACAACTTCAACCGCTAGCGCGTCGTCGTATTCAAATTTAGAAAACTTCGAGGAGTTATTACCCTCCACGGCTATCGTCCGTCAGTCAGAACCTGCGTTGATGCAACCTGAACCGCCCGCTCCTCCACCTGCCTTATCTGATGGGCAGCTATTAGCAGTACCAGGAGAACATTTCGGAGGACCGCCCGGAACTTTCTATCTCTGCGTGGAAGACAATGGCACCTTCACCCCTATCGACAACCGTCCTTTAGTGTTGGAAAATAACCAACTGGTTCCTATGCCAGAGACCCTTCCAGCGCTGGTGCAACAGCCGGAGCGCAGAGTCATTCTGGAAGCGGCTCTAGCAAACAGTGATGTGTTTCACGGGGAAACTGTGCGAGATGAGGCGCCAGATTTTCGTGACTTAAACGCGAATGTGTCAGTGCACTGTCGTGTTTCTGAGACAAGCACCACGTTAAATCAGCCCATTATGACACCGGTGGAAGTGCCGACCAAAGCGGATAGTGAACCCGCTGTGCCATCGAACTGGGAGGACGGACTCGCGGTCATCGGAGTTACGCCACAAACGGTTCCGACATCGTTAGAACTACCCATTACTGTTACAGATCCAAGAATAGCTCTCAAAACAACGGACCCTTTAAGCGCTAACAATTACGGAACATCGTTGTTGCATTCGCCGAACACAGACATGTCATTTGGTGCCACGGAAGAGGTGGACGTACCAGTTGGTGGACCAATATCAATGCCACTACTTACCGAAGAAGAATCCGTCGGTAAATCAATGCCTATATTGACCGATGATGTATCAGAGAGAATAGTGTCTTCAGCAGAGTCTACTGTGGGGTCGCCATCGTCAATTGACGTGCGTGATACAGAAACTGACGATGGAAGTCAATGGTCGCAACGGCTTCTCAAATCTGGCTCTGACACTTCGGAGATATCTGCGGAGATACCGCTCCAGCCGAAAATAAAACTTTCTGTGAGTGATATTAAATAGGGTTTGTGCATGTGCTTCGAGCACATGGCTTTTTTCTGAACAGTTTTATATCCCGAATACCGGAGAAAACAATTAATTTATTATTGTTAGGTGTTTCTTAACTACCTGTAAACTATATATCGATATTACAAAACGTGCAATAGGTTAAGTTTTAACAATATCGCATCGAATGATCGGTGACTTTAATGCAATTATCATTGTGTGTTTTTTGGACGTCTGAAAATAATCTTTGTATCTGTAAACAGTTATGGAAGAACTATGGTGCGTTGAGAACGTGCGAGAATACGTCGCAGTGTATATATATATATATATACATATATATTAATTAATTATATTATAGTGTGAAACAAGGACAATGTGATAGAACCAGTTTGTTTTGGAATCATCGCGAAAACAATAAGATTTACAATATAATGAATGCATTGTTGCATAGAAATATAGGGACTAAGGATTTATGATTGTAAATTTAAATTGAATTATGGTTATGTTGGAATGTGCGTTGTAAAATATGAAAAGTTTAGATATATTGCAATATTTTTATAACATGTAGCAGCCCTACAATATACGAGTATCATGTGTAATGTAACACAGAATTGTACCATGCGGGAATACTGCAGTACGCGGTCGGAGCTGTCGGCGGCGGCGGCTGCGGCGAGCCGCGACTTGTATGAACTGTATATCATTATGAAGTAGTTCTACTATTAAGTACAATATTTGTGAAATTAACTTTAAACGTTTGTCAAAGGCACATATTGGTTTTGTTTGAGTGATCTATGTCAACATTTAGATCTATAAAATACTATGAGAATGGAGTCTTTAGTAATAAATAACTTTTGTGTAGTTAAAAGTTTCAATAAATAAAATTTATTCAATCTTACGTTTTAATTTCGATTGAATTGTTGGGTTTGAATTGTAATTAATACTGCGTCGTATTGCTTCAAATGGTATACCTTTATTTCGTATTAACGTTTTATAACATTCGTATTTCTAATTTCAAAGGTCAAGTAACAAAATTTCGATATGAACCATCATCTCACTAATTTGCTTTACGTTTTATTCGCTACATAAATACAAACTACGGTAACAATATTTAAATTCGTTATAAATGTAAATACAGTTGTATGTAACAATGATATTAAAATTAATGACACTTATCCTATATAATACTTCCGATAAAAATATGAATCTTCGGTGCGATTTTTCGACAACAATGGTAACAGTTATAACAATCTACCAGAGTCACTTTGTTAGGAATATCATTTCTGTACTTCATCCCATAAATTACAAGCGTCTTTATTAAGGTTAAATTATTGTACAAGTATGAACAAGTTATCTACACAGCAGAAATTACCTCCTAGTTCGATGATTTTATTATTTATATCACGTGGCAGGATGCAGTAACACTAGAACGCCTTCAATTCTTTACCAATTGTCCAATTGCTGTTATTGATGTTACGCCGCTTATTTATTAAAATAAAATCTAGGCTTATAGATTGGATGTCTTAGTTTGTGGTCTCACGCTCTTGTGGGCCGATGGTTGCATTTTAACGGTATGGTGCGGTTTAAACGATCTGGCAACACTCAGTATAAGGGCCAACCCATTTAGGAATTATTGTACGTTCAAATTCGGGTCTATTTCGTCTTTCTATCGTATAAGGAGCACCATGGTTAGGTTTCAGGCTCTTCCCGAGCTGGATAGTAGCAACTCCGAGCGGCAGGTAATTCTTGAGTAGACGTTGAACGTGGTGGCGCATGAAATTCTTGTCTTTTGACAAAAATCTCCAAAGCTTGACTTCGATTCACGAAGGCGTTGACTGGTTGCGGTTACTGCAGGGCCTGCCGGGTGGTGTTGGGAAGGAAGAGGCACATGAGGCCGCCGCTGGCGAGCAGCACGGCCACGATGAAGGTGGGCGCGGGGCAGTAGGTGTCGAGCAGCGCCGCGATCACCACGTTGCCGATGATGCCGCCCAGCCGGGCCGCCACCATGGACACCGCCACGCCTGTCGCTCTGCAATCAAACATCACGCCGTAAAAATTAACACGACTTTCATTGCCTCTGACATGAGTCAATAATATAAATTGGTTTTCTAGTTCATAAAACTTAACGCGACTGTCATTGGGTCATAATATAACTTGTTTCTAACGAATATCACTTCTTGTGTGAGTAGCGATCTTGGGTAAAGACTCGTTGAGGTTCTCCGTAGATACAGAGAAATTGAATGCAGACATATTATAGAAAGTAATCGACTAAACCGCACTAACACGGACTAATAAATATATGAGTTATAAAAGGTACATGTAAACCAATTGTTAATATTAACATTCGACAACTGGAGTTACTGCAATTTGTTAACGGTGCAATAAACTTTATACATAATTATATAAAAGGGCTGATTCGTCACACGCCCGTAGGCGTAAATTGCTTTAATACTCTTATTTCTTAACCTGACAGAATAAAAACAACTAAACAACAGCTACCACATACGTTATACGGGTAGTACAATTAAATTGGTCGCACTCGCTAAACACTGCGTAAAGTTTTAATGTAATAGGAGTATCATTCTATAACCATCGTTTAATTTACATAGAATTGATTTTACCCAAATTTATCAAAAATATAAATTAGTAAAAACAAACATTTGCTTGCTAAAATGTGCCACTCAAATGTACACGTTTAATGAATTGTACATCGTATAACGTATTAAAATAAGTATTTATTTCACGAAATACAAAATATTTTCTGTTTACAAATATCCGCAATGATACTATTAAATGCATATTACAAAATCAATTTAATCGATGCATTACAATATATAATATATTTTTGAAGTTATACTTCTTTAAGCGAGTATTGAAAAAATAATGAGAGTGACATTTTAAGAATCGTCACACAAAAGTTACAGTATGAAGTTGCAGCGGTTGCAGTCTCGAAACAAAAGCTACCAACAAAATAGAAATAGAACCTGTATTAGTCGCGCAAGTTGGCACCATCGTCGCCTCTTCACTGTTTTCATATTTATAGTATTTATCCACATGTTTCTGGTCTACATTCACACACGTGTTTTAGTTTCATACAAGTGCGATTTATATATGTGCTGATAAATTATATTTAGTAGTGATTTAAATTCGATATTTTGATTAATATATTTAGGTACTATTTGGAAATATTGGTGAAAAAATTGTGTCTATAGACTTATTTAAGCTAAGTTCTAAATCGCCTCGAGACTCCAAAAAATTTCAAAGGGAAATAAAACTGATGTTTGATACCAAATTTTCTTTGCAGGCTAATGGACTGGCGTCTCAGGGGAAATATGACGCAGCATCTGTCACGTCTGCAGCCGGAGACGAGTCCAACTACAAAAGAGATTACAAATATTGATTGTGAACCTTACAGTCAGTTTTTTCGTTTAAAAAATGCTGAAACATACATCTTTTATGAGCTTTTCAATTTTCATTCCAATGTTTCAAATTATTAACACTGGCATAAATACTGTACAATTAGGGCGACACCATAAAATTCCTAGATCCAATGATTACACACATACCTATACTTATATATTGTATCTTGTCACGTCTATTTCTTATAGGGGTAGACAGAGATTTAGGATTTCCAATTAAAAGAACCTCATTACAGGTGGTAATTTCTCCACCTGCTTCGGGTTTGTTTCGGACATACAAGTCTGTATGATTTCCAACAACATCAATACATTGTAATTGGATTATAATGGATTTTCTAGAAAAATATCTTGAAGAAATTCGTGTACGAAATAAAACAATAGTACAATGGAATACTCCGAAATATCTCTTACGCACTATAGCTTTACATAGAATTCGTTAATGGCTTTATTTAAGTTTAAATTTATAGTGCATGGGCGTATCCAGGTTCTTGGGGGCGGGGCAAATTTGGGGCTGATTTTTTTAGCTAGGTTAGCACTGAATCTTTATTTAGGTTCTTTTAATAGGTATATACGATAACTATTTAAAACTGAAACCGCACAACTTGAAATATATGCTCGGCGTCTCTCTGAAGGATCACATCAGAAATGAGACGATCCGACAGACAACCAAAATTATCGACATAGCCCAAAGGTGAAGTGACGTAGCAAGCTGAAGAGGCAGTGGGCTGGTCACATCTGTCGCAGAACCGATAGCCGC
>DWEC01001856.1:0-12570 GCA_018245735.1 Microceris miodesmiata | reverse complement strand
ACCTCCGGGTTGCTTACAACGAACTGCGCCGGTGAGAAGGGTATGCACTTCGCATCCGGTGGCTACGTTTACTGGGAAGGTCGTTACTAGTGAGCATATAAATACAAATAATACGAAATAATAGATAGCCTATATCTAGATACCGTTGTGCTGTTCTCTGACAGCAAATCCGTCAAAGGTACTGTTTCCTTATTATTATCAAATGTTTGATAATATTGCTGGTTTTAATTATGTTTCGAGTTTTATTATTACATCGAAGGCGGATCGTATAATTAATACCTACCTAGATATGGTACGTTAACTACATAATTTATAGTAATTAAAAAGGTTTCATTATAATAATTATTTTTTAATTCTTATAATGTGCAAGATTTTTGTTACTTTCATTTTTGACTCCATGCTCATTAACGGTCAAAAGGAAGGCCAAATATGTATACCCACATTATCTTAAACGCCTTCATAATTATATCAATAGGGTTTCTTTCAATTTAGTATACAAAGTTATCTCTATATATTTTATACGATGGTTGCTTTTACATTTCTAGAACTAAATCGGAACTAAATCTAGAACTAAATCATTTAACAATTGGTTTCTAAAGGACATATTAAAGTGAAGTTTTCATTTATATTTTTTTTATAAATTCAATGCATAAGCAAACTTTAAAAAGATGATGTACAACTTTTAGAAGGAATCCTAAATATGCGTACATATTACAAAATAACCACTAGAAAAATATTGAGTAATAGCAACATATGTAGTATGTACAAGTACATATGTATATTCTCGATGTACATATGTATATACAATACATGGTAGCCGGCTATTGGATTGTACCGATTTCCACCGCATGACTAATACGAAGTCATGTTACGTGAGAGTAACCACAACTAGGTTACTATGGAGACGAACGTTTCGCTGAGAATTACTTCGTTTATTCGAGTAGCTTGAAGTAAATCGATTTACATAGTGTCCAGAGGGCATTGCTAAAATATTAATGGTACATCTTTCATATCTATACAGGTATAAACAGAAAAACAAAAAATGATTCACATCACATTACATTTGATTATAACACGATTGAAAGTTTCTTAAATGATGTATAAATCAAGCGCGCTATATTGATAGCCACAATATCATATTTATAGTCACAAAAATATAAGTCCGATATTCGACGTAATCAGAAATGTTCATTTCAATATCAATTCTATCAAAATCCTCAAATGTTTTAGAAAAATATGTCACCTGGCATACATATTATTATTAGACTCGCATTTAACTCCACGGATTAAAATCATGGCGCTACGTCAATAGTTACCTAATTATGACCACTTTATAGTCCCGCGCTAATTAGCTCGCAATGGAGGCTTTGTTGATTTTTATTATATTTACATTCTATTTATTTTTAATAGGTACAAGGTACGCTACTATTAGGCTGATTATGTAATCAAAAATCTTTTTATAATGGATCAAATTAGTTTATATTATCTAACTACTTACCTGAGAAACGGGCCTCATTTTTAATAATCCTCTTAAACTACTTTAACTTTAATACGTTTTACAATTGAGCCGAATTATTGAGTCGGCCTTTGTAAGAATCAGCCAATTGTGAAGGCAACAAAGATAAGTTTTATAATTAGACGGAACACTCGTTTGGACCATCTGGTCGCCCAATGTGCCGCCGTGGCGTCCACTTTTTGCAGTTTACAATAAAATTAACTGATTTCGGCAGCCGCTGTCGTTGTTCAAATCATTACGCGACGCACGTGTTTATGTGAATGTACAGATATGTACGCAAATAATATCTTCATATTTATACTTATAACACTCCTATCTTAGTGGATTATTATATTGTATTAATTATTACAATATTATACTTGTATGGCAATTTTTTAATACAATTGTATTGAATTTGTTTACCGCGATGAGAGTTATAGGAATATACAAATACTATTGGTAATAGTATAATCCTGTGATTATTTAGGAGAATAATGAAATATATTTGTACTAGAGAAAGCTTTAGAGAGAGAGAGAGAGTAAACAAGAGATAAACTTAAAAGTCAAAAAGACGTCAGAAATCCCGCTATCGGATCTGTTCTTAATCGGCTTACTTCAATAAATACTCTCTAAGACGAAATGCCGAGGGGTTTCAATTAGTTTAGAGATATTTTCTAAGTAGATAATGAATTGGGCTGCTAATGTTTTTATAAGACATGTAGTTGTAATTCTGCGTTGTTAACTCGCTAATCTTATTGTGTCCCGAATTTTTGTAAATACCTTAGATACGTTTTCAAGAGCATTGTTTTAATTATGAAAAACATCAGAACAACTTTGCCTAAGACCAGTATTTCCATTCTTGTGGATCGCTTATTTAGAGAGAATAGTGGTGGGTTTCGTTTCTACAGCCATGACAGGTCATTGACCGCAAGTTTCTGTACAGCTCTGGAATGTTGATACGATGATCATAATGTACATGATGAATTTGCATAATTACGTCGCTGGCGCTCGAGAACACTATACACTCGCGTATGTGGCGCGCTTTTGGCCCTCTTGCTTCCCGCTCAAGTGTTCTTCATTCACACTCGTATTAATGCAGAGTATTTTTGACCTATTATGGCAACACTCCGACCGGGACTCGTTTCATTTTATATCCGTCGTTTTAACATTATCAATTTACTTTTCAGTGACATACTGTAGTGCGAATTGGGATAAACGAAATGATGCACATGCTTTATATATCTTCCCTATTTTAGAATTAAAAGGGCGCCCAGGTTTCCGTGTTAGAAACCTGAGATAATAATGGTAGAATTATAATTTAGTTAGTTGTTTTCATAGAGGACATGATTGTTTATAAATCGTAACACGGTCATTGTACAACCAGTTCAGATTCATACCGTTGTTAATACCCTCGCCTTAAGTAGGACATCATGTCACGAGGGGAGACGTAATAATATTAAGTTGTGTTACAATGTTCAGTTGTAAAAGGCTTTGTTCATTGTACATATGAACAAATGAGACTTTCCCTCTGAGAAAGTCTCATTTTTACTTCTATTCAGAATTGTTTCCGAATATTGTTGTGGATAAGAAACGTTTTTATTGCAACTATTAGAAAATCTTCCATTCGGCTGACAATATATAACATATGCAGGTAGCAAATGCCCGATTATTTGTCTGTTTTCTCTTCTTGTCCTATCTCCGTCGGCCTGTCGATGCTAGGCTCGACATCGTTGACTATTACGAGAAAAAAAAACAGATTTTTAACTCCTATTTATTTCCAGTGTTGCTTTACGTGTATAAAATGTTCTTCGTTCGCAAAGACCTTACAAGCAAACTGCAAAGACTTTGTACAAAGCAAAAGATTTTCGAGCCTAACTATACAAGCAAAATAAGAGAAGCGTACATTTCAGTGGCAAACGCTTAATTCCAAGAAAGCCAGCTAAATTGGTGCCTTATGAGCAAACGTCGAATAGGTTACTCATTAACGTCTTTAATGAAATCTGTGTATAAAGAACTTATGTACATCGATAAGAATGTTTATAATTTTAATGAATGAATGTTTATGATTAATCTAAATCTGTAGCTATCCATGTAAAAAATGGCATACATCAGCATAAGCATTATATTCTGTGACAGTTTTAATAGGAACCAATGATAATGATGATAATGTACATTGTTACAGATACAATAAAATTGTACAAGTAAATGTATCAGAGTTACACTAACAATATAAATGTTACTTTCTGACCATTACAAGTATGGCTACGTATGCTTTGTGTTTTGAACTGGAAATTTCCATTAAACATGCTGTATACTAGTAGAAATAGGGACAAGTTTATACTGCTGGGCGCGGCGTGATGTCGGCGTCCACAGCAAAACTAATATTTACTCAACCGAACAGCGGTAAAGGCTCACTACATCTCACTGTCAATACGCAATGTATACACAAGCCCTCAAAATGTTTACCTACTCTTGAACATATTATTTAACACAACAGTAAAGAAAACAGAATTACATTCATCGTTTATCCCGTATATTTTAAAAAAGGATTTGTGGGGTTGAACTTTAACAATTAAAAACCATTCATCTAAATGTAAGAATGCTGCCATTCGTAACTAGTTTAATTTATCCCTTTTCATTATTTTCCTGTATTATGTCTCATTTTCTTCTTCCAGTCATTTGCTAATTGAGCAAACGTCGCAAAATGAAGACATTCTAATATAGGAAACCACGTACGATCTTTGCTACGCGTAAAGTTGAATTAATAAATTTAAATATTTTGTTAAGACAACAAAAGATATAGAGTAGTTATAAAGTTTTGTTTTGTTTTATACTAAAGAGAGACGTACATACTTCTGTTCTCTCTTTAGAAGCGTACCCGAAATTGTATTGCCGCGGGCCGAGGGGGTTTAGCGGCTCTAGGCAGTCAGCCATCAACGGGATGATGACCCGTCTCCGTGCTGACCTCTAGTCGTAACAGGGTTATGTATTCTCTGAACTTCAGTAACCCTTTATATACGGCTTCTTCATATATGTACATACTAAACTTATGTACAATTTTACCCTTCAAAATACTAGGCGCATCAGTCATTAAAATATTATTATTACTGGTTCGGTGACATGTACCTATGCGTATGAATTCTTTTAGTATTAGGATATTGGACGTATAATTATAATCACTTGACTCATTTTATTTGAAGTTAACCCACAAACAGCGTTACGAACTAGAATCTTGCCCGTCGTTACGACGCTGTAGCAAAGGCGCACTAAGTAGTAACATTAATGAAGCACAAACATAAATAAGCCACAATAATCCACATTCATACGGAAACAGAGGCGGTAGCAAAGCGACTGGCCAGAGCATCTGAAGGGTTAAAGTTTCCCGACCAAGTAAATTATTTGATTTAACATATTCTCTAGTATAGCTGTTATTAAAATGCTCAATTATTGAACACATGCTCTTAATTTATAATGGTATTATTTCGATTTAAAACAATTCCATGTAATGTTAAATTTCACTTAAATCCATCGGATTATTACAATCTCACCTTGCATTTATGAATGTACAATCTTTTAAATCATCGAGCTGTCCTTACTTGGCAAATAAAAAAATTGTCTGGCAGAGAGATGACATAACAGAAACAATAAACGTGATTTTAAATACAAGCGACGGAACGCTACCGGGCTTTTGCATTTTTCTCATTTATGCCATTGCATCGGGAAGAAAACAGAATTCCGTGTCTGAATAATTTCCTACTCACAACAGACTAGTTGTATATTCGATTTTGTATGTGGGGATTTGTTTTGTTTCTTTGGACGTGATCATTTTATTTGGATATGATCAGCTTAATCTTGCCAATATTCCTGATAATAAAATTTGATTAAATCGTAAATGTATGTGCATTTATATACATATGATATAATCAATCATTAATCGATGATATTGGAAAAACAAAGCGAAACTTGCGAAACAAGATTGTGATAATGCAACATTCTCTCCCTATAAATGAGATGTGGTCGAAACTAGTCTTCAACAAATAGCCCAAAATTAGTGTTACTAATAACTCCCATACACATACTCAATTCAATTTTCTTCTACCCTACGCCACTCTAACACTGTAGGAGTGTTATAGAATCCTACATGACAAATTGAAAGCCATACGCGAAAGAAATTAGATTCTCGCCTTAATGTGGTTTTCGCTTTTAATTGCTTGTAGATCCTGCTGCCAGCGAAGTAATAACCTCGACGTATTCGCAACTTCTTTTTGTGGCGACATGTTTCTGGCTAACTTAATTTCGTCGCTGAACATTTGAGGTCGCTCTACGTGGCAGAGTGTACACGTGTGTGAAGGCGATTATTTAACCTCATTATTTTGTCATTTTCATACATTCCGAGAATTCAGATGTAATTTCATTTGTTGTTTAAAGTGAACCTTCGTCCAGACGTTAAGCAAGGTCTTAAAATAAAACAAGCTGGCAGTGTACAATTAGGATAATGGAAGAGGTGAAATATATTTTTCATTATTTTGAAACAAATGGTATTTTTATTCGAGGTACTTTGAACTGAATAGTTTTTATGGTGCAATGGAAATATTGTATTTCCTTAGTTGCAAACGAAGCTATATACAAACGTAATTATACAATAAATTTGGATACAGAATAAATCCAATATAAATCGAGAAAGCTTCCATTGATAACCCTTGCAATATCTTATTCTACTGGTGTCGATTGAATTGGATAACAGAGAAGCGATATGAAATCGAAACTTAAATTGAAAGGTTACCTTTATTCGTATTGTAGAACTAGAAAGATTTATAGCAGTGACTTTTCCCCGGTGCAGTGGTGGGTTCAGGCGCGCGGCGTTGCGGTTTGGCTGCTCTCGGCCGCTGGAGCTACGGACGTTTATTGCAACGGGTGTCGCGCGGTTCACCGGCAATTTATTGTATTTAAACCAATAACTTTATTACTCTGGCTTACTTTAATACCTTTATTCCCCGATCGCTGGACGCCATTTAAGCCCGTGTTACAAGAGTTATTTCCGAATGCCTTGTTAAATTTTATGCGATCATGGATTTTCTCAACAAACTCAACTGGATATTCTGGTTTGACTACGAGCACTCAATCATATTTTAGAACTATGATTACACTCCTCCGTGTTAACAACAAGCGTAAAATTCACGGTCGTGAAAATTTTCAAGATGAGATGTATTTTAATGTTAATGTACTGTGCAATCTACACAACGCAACCTGATTATCATCTTCTCGTCGAATGTAAAGGGTTAAAAGGCTTTGCTCTGCTACTCCAGCGAACTGCGTGCGGGCAGACAACAATACATTGTAGTATTATATAAACACAACACTAAAGCTATTTTTATTAGCATTTTGAGTGACAGGAACATGTGTAATTTGTCTTCCGGCGCGCGTTCGACGTGCTAACGATGTCGATGACATAACGTACACGACCAGTATGGATTTCGGTCTGGATTGCATGCGTCCGGTTACATGCACCCGTGATAAATTATGACAGATTCCGGCGATCCTTTCACAAACCAAACTGTATAGGTATAAACACAATGTCTACGTGTATTATATTGTTACTATATTCAATTTATTACATTAACATGCTAGATACTCTACAAGGTAGGCAGATATCACAGTGTGCATAAATGCTGCGCAGTCTATGAAATATGTACAGATCTAATTGAATGATTTGAGAAATTGATCATACTAACGTTTTGGTAGGTAGGGTATGATGAACAAAATGTTGTTTCATGGCACTCTGAAAATATTCGATATAAGACTTAACAAATAACTGGTAGGTGATTGGTGATTAAGTATATAGTATTACCCAAATCATTAAATTAAAAAGTAAAGCTGCCGTTTGTAAGGTAACTTCCTAGAAACTCAGATGTGGTTCGGCCCACTTTTAATAATAGGAAAAGACTAAGCTTAAAATAAGGCAAGGAAATAAGTATCCGTAGAGTTTATAAGCACACGCTCATGACAGGTATTTTATCATGAAAATGTCGGAAAGGCAGGCTTTAATCCAGGTACTAATTTAATATAATACTAAAAGCCAAGGCTTCGTACCACAATGACAATATTGCAGCTTACGGCGCTATATTCCTTGCAGGGTAATATGTGAGATAATCAATGAACTGTAATTAATTCGAGACTAAAATAAACGACTGAATATAAATTTTATACTCAACTACCTACTGGGATTATATTTTATAATAAATATTGGGTCGTCGTCGTGACATTTATTTGTTTTACAAGCCGTTATTTGCTTGTAAATAATTCAGTGATAGTCATGTCAATCAGAAAAATAACATTTCAATATTTTTTGAACATTTGAACATGGATTGTTCCAGTGTATTTGTACCGTGCGCTGAATGTGTATTGTGAACAAACAACGCTAATGCGATTAATAGTTCTTTCGTTAATTGGGGTCGACGTTATGCGACACACGGTGCAAATTTAGAACGGTTTTGATGTTTGGATATCCTCAGTGGAGCCTAATTCTGGCGCGCATTAGCATTCATCGCGCCGCTCCCTCTGGTTATTTGGACACAATACAATCCGTGATTGGGAATTGATAGCATGGAAACCAAAAAACCCTGACCCCAATCTGGGCGGAAGCCTTTGATGAATTTTAAGTTCGAATAAGACGTGCAATGTCGAATATCATTCTTTATTATGTAACATCTACTGCATGTATGCAAATGGGACGCACCTTACTGTACCATTGCAGGCTGTCTTTTCAATGCATTTGATCTAGCTTAGTAGAATATCTAATCACATTTCTATTTTCATTGGAAACTTGTAAAAGAATTTCTTTCAATACCTTTAAGGTAGCAAATTAGGATAACAAATCAGATTTCTATCTTCCATTGGAGACTTTTAAAAGGATGTCTTTGTATACGATGATCTAGCATAGTAGAATAAGAAATTATATTCCTTTTTTCTTTGTGTTTATATACCATAATGATGCTCTTACTGGGAGATTCTTACACTTATCATAAGGATATGATTACTTACTTTGAAGAAATACAGGGGCGATGTTATATAGTGGCAAAATACGAATATATAAATATTTTGTAAATTCAATAAAAAATTTAATCCGTACTGAAATAAGATTACCTGGGCTGATTGCACTTATTATGATAACATAATCAAAACCAACCATATAAACTTGACCAACTTGTACGCAACAATTAACATAGAAACAAAGCATTCCACGGCTTCAAAACGGGAATTCAGCGTTAAACAGATACAACCGCATTACCACCGCGGGCAGAAAACATTTCATAACACAATGCTAAATATTACATTATACTTTATTAAACTCCCGACCACTATTCTTCATGACGACACATCGGTGATATTGCATTTTACGAATGAATAAGCTCTTTGTTTTATTAATAGCATGGCGATTTTCAATTAAATGTTCGATACATTGACGTTGCTTTTATTATTGAAATACTAATGCTATTAATATTACAAAGCTGTAAATTTTATTGAAGCCGTAAATTCCCTTGCTTACTCATAGATACTAGGTTTAAGTATCTGACGATAAATAAGAAACGACAAACAATAAGAAAAGGCAAGCAATTTAATGTTGAAGGAAAATATCGAAACCTGGACGCCCTAGAGGCTCTCATAATGTTCTTTAAGAAATGCGAAATGAGCCAACACACGCTTGGCCAGCGTAGCGGAATATCACTTTCTGCCAAATAAACATTTCCACATTGTCACACCAATTATGATGATTGGGACTGTTATAGCGTGTAAAAAAACATTATAATAGTAATTAATGGACAATTTCAATTTGACAATGGCTAGAAATTTGTGGATTGAATTAATAATACACATGCATTAAAAAATCCCAGGGGCTCGCCTAAAGTAGCGTCCTTGGAAACTAAATTTTACAATTTATTAAGACTGGCGTATTACGATCGTCCCAAAATCATAATAGTAAAAAACAAGTACTGTAACGAAAAGACTATTGAAAAGAGGGTCACGCAATTCCGCGATCCGCAGATCTTTTCTTTTAAGATGTCACACCTGTGATCTTGGAATTTACTAAGTCAACGAAAGTTTAAATATATTTCTAGGGTGTTTCACTATGCTTAATAGATTTATTTCGATACATACATACGGAAACTAAAAATTCAGTTTCGAATGTTTTAGATTAATTAAACAGCTATTGTAAAGATTTCCCCATCGTATTATAAATTAAAAAAATTGACAACGTTTGCTTTAAAACAAACATACGACGCTTTTAGTTTAAACAAAAATAGTGTGAAAACTATTTAGACCACTGAGCGAAGAAAATGGCAAGGAACAAATGATTCCTTTTGTAAGTATATATTGTAGAAAATTAAATAAACATTCTCCTAGTTTCTTTTCATAACCGTCGGGAGTTATATTTTCCTCTCAGCAACCTCTGCTGAGGTGAAAGATTGAAAGTACTTGTAATGTCTTTCATATTTTATTTACGCCCGCTACATTATTCACGCGGTTAAACTGTTTTTCGTTGAAAATCTCATATAATCCAGATGAGTAAGAGCAAAATTGGAAGGCCTTAATGTTTTTCAGCAAGATGTACCTATTTCAGGTATGACTTCGTTATTACGAAGCTACGCAAAAGTGGGATAACTTTATTAAGTAGGTACCTACATAGTTTGTGCAGTTCACAACTCTCAAGTAGAAATGACGAGGATATTTGATGTCAGTTGCCGTTACTACTTTTGATGACTGAAGTATTCCTTAAATACAATAGACGTTTCTATTGGAACGCCTATTTTACTATCAAATTAAAACACAGCTGTGCGAAAACAGCGACAACGAGTAGAAAAAAATGTCTATATATCAAACAAAGAGAAATATCAAATGTTGTTCGTTTTTAAATGTCTGGACACGCTGCACATTCTAGCTATTCATGTAAAAATCATGTGTAACGCCTCGTTAATTTTATAAACGCGGCTTTGACATGCGAAAGCGGAAGCGTTAAAACGGACAGAAATATTTTAACGGCGCCAAACAAATGCAGCGTGAACATTCAGTTATTCATGTTTCATCGGCATATTGATGCGTGAAAAATGTTCGAAGTGAAAAACGTTATTAAATTGTTTTTATAATAATGTCAGAATATATTTTATAGACGAATATTAAATACGTTCGTATTGTTTGTACGAGACGGGCGGAAAATTCACAACGAGTTCATTTAGTATTAGAAAACTTATTTCATATGAGAACTGAGCTTAACCGCATATACTAATAACACACAAGGGAATAGAACATTGATATTGAAATAGTTGTTAGCGACATTGAATCGGAGATGCGTGGACAATTTTCAATTTTAGCTTGTTAAGGTTTTATTTATAAATAAGGAATGCCTGAGAATGCCTGCCTAGAATAGAATATGTTTATAACACAATGCTACATTATGTTCACAACGTCGTGAAATCCTATAGGTTTACTATAAAAAATCAGGCGTCGAGATACCAGCTACTAGGTAAAATCCGGTAGTACTCGGGTAAGCAGATCAGCAGCCACGCCTGCAAGCATTCCACCAAGAAGGCAGTCAAATAAAATTGCATATTTTAGATGCGCGCGAAAGATATCGCCGGTAATACTAACGACAGAGTGACCCAGAACGTCCTATTTTGTGTTAGTACAAAGTTAATTATGTCTTTATTCATAAGATTAAAAATCTCTTAACCTCGTATACTGTCTTTTGTCTCATAAGGATTCTACGCTCCTATCAATGTGCCGGGGTTAGCATAAAGAAACCCTTCAAAAGCTAAGTAACTAGTAGATTTACTTGGTAGAATTTTACTGAGAACAAAAATGATCGAAATTTTTCCAGTTCATAGAAGTAAATTAGCGGGTGTCGAAGTAAAAAAATTTCTTGTGTATATTAACACGTTATTTTTCTTCTATATTTTGACTAAATCGAAAACGCTTCTTGATTTGTGTTTTTTACTTGTTCGGGTTTACTTTCGTCTGGCGAAGTTAGCTTTGCCGCGTCACTACTCCATTATTATTTCCTTCATTTAGTATTATAATGTCTTATGCACGTCACGTCGTTGATAATAATAATAATCCATAGCAAACATAAAATGAATACCAAATTTTTCAAACAAAACTCATTTAAAACCTCTAATAACATTTCTTGAACTTTCACTTGTTTACGTCGGCAAGACTCGCGTTATAATAATTCTTTGCTTTCTAAGGAAATTAGATCTTGCTAATTACTATCTTTTCTACTACGGAAGTTGTTAATTACATTACCAGTAGATGATTGACCGAGTGTCTACCACGGCGTCCTGCTTCGAATGCAGTGCTTATATCAACAAAATGGTATTACGTGAAATCACGCCTGTAACCCCAGAAGGGGTAGGCAGAGGAGTGTAGTACACCACCACGTTTCACCAGTTACGTTTAAGTCCCACAATGGAATTAGTGGTGAGCCTATTGCCATTCACCGGGCACACATCCCAACTCCGAGTCACTACTAGAAATTCTAAATTAGAAAAATCCAATAGTACCCGACACGGGATTTGAACCCAGGAACTCCCGATCGGCAGTCGTGCTTGCAACCACTCGACCAACGAGGCGTTCTATTGAAAATTAAGTTGTTAAAAATATATAATATAAAAGTCACTCTATTTTATGGAGTTTCATAAAGGAATCTAAAATCGAAATTTGGTTATTTATTGAGCGTGGGTTTCTTACCGCAACCGGAGTTCATCTGGAATTTATTGCACCGTTCAGTATAGATTGATATTCATAACTGTTAGTGATTGCAATGATTTCACAAGAAAGTTGCCATCGATTGAGGAGTCACCAATCTTTATCAGATTAATATGGTGGTGCACTATACATGTGCAACAAGCATTGGCCATTTGTAACAGAATGTTCTAAAGAAAAATACAAAAATTAATTTCCTATAGCCGCTGGAGTAGACGTGTTCTGGAGTGGAGACCGCGACTTCGCAATTGTAGCGTAGGATGCCCTCCAGCTAGGTGACGTGACGATATACGTAAAGTGGCTGGCAATGGTTGGAT
>DWEC01001855.1:0-12571 GCA_018245735.1 Microceris miodesmiata | reverse complement strand
TTCGACCCGGGAATCGAACCCGGGACCTCCCGATCGGCAGTCGCACTTGCAACCAACACGACCAACGAGGCAGTTAATTATTTGATAGACATTTTGTATAAATGTAATAAATCATAATGCAGTCGTTAAAGAATCGCGAAGAGAAACCGATACGAATAAAATGTAAGTCAGCGGTAATGTTAAACACTCACCATTTGGATGAAGGGTTTGTGAATAAATTACTTGAACAATAAACGTTTAAATTCATTACGAAAACTAAACAGAATTTACAAAACAAATTACCCTAAGCCACTCGCTGGAAACTTTCCTTTTGCACACTACTTTTCATACCAGAGAACCGAGTCGGCGCTCGCCGACTGTTACTAAAATAAAACACCTTTAGTGTACAACTCGAGATTGTAAATAGCCCTCGGCGTGTGTGTGCGAGGGTCTGCCGAGACGGAGACCCCTTGACTGGAGGACTCCACTCCACTCCGCGCCGAGGTCACTTACTCGTTCTCCGCGCTCCTTGATATGACTCGGCGTTACGCTGGTTCGTAACAAAGTGGCTTGGTGAACTCGGGCTCGTGAGAATGTAAAATGTTTGTAGTTTTGAACTGCAGCGCTGTGAAATGCCTTAATAAATCACTATGAATCTGATCTGAGACGTGAACCTCGTGCGAGTGACCGTTGGCGGTAAATGTTTATCAACGATGTTTTGCCTCGTTTACTGGATACGTTTTGATCAATTACATATATGATTACTTAATAGAGTGGACATCTATGTTTTTTTTTGGAAAACAAAAAAAATTGTCGATATACCTACCGTAATCGTCAACGCAACGTTGACTTAAAGCTCAAGATCCATCTAACCTCAATAAAAATTAATTTTTATTAGCAGTTTCATCAATGCTCGAAGACTAAGTTATACTGCCTGTCACAGTGACAGTGAATACATCTGTCTACGAACAATTTCATAGCTGAATTCGATGGCACGTACATTGAAAACTATGGTACGATAGACATTGCAAGTGCAGTCTCTAACAGACCCTCGGCGAGAAACTCAATTTCACCCTTTTCCATTTCGCGAATGGGAAAAAAATCAAAACAAAGCAGTCGTAAAAACGGTCGGCTCGAGGAAATTGCTTTTCCTTAAGTGGAACGACCGCGGGTCATGGGAAAATCCAACGCGGATCCCCCACGGCGAACAATAGATCACGAAGGTCGCTGAATGTGGAGCGCACGTAATTTCTGCTCAGAAAAAAATAAATTATTACCACAGACACTAATGAATAATGTGGATTTTCGGCGTCGCGGGCGATGCCATTGCGTGTGATAATATTATTGAATTTAGGTGTCTATTCTTTAACTAATGATAGTCTAGCTACTGGTTTAGAATTTTGTCTCTCAACCGGTAATATGATCTTGGAATCTAAAGAATACTCGCTATAGCGGCGAAGTAAGAAAATCGTCAAATAAATCGATACCGATGAAACCATCGGTCAGATGAGACGAGATATTTTGTTTCTTGTACAAATGAACGGAAACGTTAGAAAATAAATGGTCTATAGATATGATGCGCGATGAGCAATACCCTATTTGAAAAATAATAATAATATGATACTGTCTGATACAGCTTAACAGACACCATCGTATCCTTAATTTGTTAAATCTTAAAAAGTAAAACCACCAGATCAGATCCTAAGACGCATCATCGGTACTAAGATTTAGAGAAGACTAGTAATCATTGCAGATTTGGCTGTTGAATTTCCATCGTTCAGGTGCGCTTAATAACAAGTAACCCGCGGAAATTAAAAGGCACACTGGTAGCAACAAATTTATCGAGACATTAATCGAATCATGACAATTGGAAATCACAGCAATCATATACATAACCTTTTGGGGCTTTGGAAACAGAAACGGTTCCGGACAGAAATTAGTCGACTTGTCAAATATCTCAGAAGTCTCTCGACGCCAATTTGCCCGAACAATACGGCAACATGTCAAAACGACTCGAAAAGGCGTTACATTCACATCACATGACATGACATGTACCGACAATATGGCTCAGACGATATTGGCCATTGTGCGAGAACGACCTTCGAAGCCTTCGACACACCAAGGTTGGCAACAAGGAATTGCAATCTCCTGAACATTGTGTCAGAGACGAGAAGTGTCTGTCTTATTATGACTACTTGTGATGATTTTAGTCTTATTTAGTCTTAAGACTAATGAAGATTTTGTCTGTTTCTTGTGCGAACGAAGTCTGGAATATCTTAGAACTATTAGCGCATTCCTGGATGTTCAACATACGCCTTACTGTCACTGCAGTCATATACATAAGTGTTTGATGTACTCAATCTATTTAAAACATATCGAACCTTATTGGATCTATATACTCGTATCGTTATAATAAAACAATAACGAGGAAAAACTCTGTATATAAAATATCTATTTCAGAAGGCTACTCCTGACCCCTTTCTAACACCTACATGTCACCTACATAACTATGTATAGATACCAAAGTAACGTATAATAATTTTTTGTCCGTTTGTTTAATTATCACGCCGTTGGATTTAAATACCACACCCATTAATTTTAAAAGTTTATCGAATTTGGTATGCCAAGTTAAACACTTCATAAACGAAAATAAAGAGTTAAAAATCCATAATTGTAAATCAATGAGCAACTATATCACATTACTTAATTAAGTCATTTTTATTTAAACTCTTAGTAGTATACGAAACAGCACCGCGAGGTTTCTTAACAATGGACAGTCTGAAATGACACAAAATAAACGGACATAAGATCGAAAATTGTACGAGACATCAATATGGTGTAACACAAATATCATCTCGGTCATAAGAATCTGTGACAATTGGCAGCTTTTGAATTTTAAAATGATCACGAAGCATTCGTGAAAACAAGCAGACAACCTTGCGTTCAATCTCAATAATGCGTCGATGCCGGCAGCTGGCGCCGACGAAAGCTGCGAAGGCTGCATTTATCACAATAACCGTCTATAGACCGACAACAATGCAGTTTAATGCGTTTTAAACGAACCGAAATGAAAGACAGGTAGCCACCAACGAGAGCGTACACGGAGATTGCGGATAGCGCCCATTAAAAGCCACTCCACCCGTCCTTATTGACAACACGTCATTTAATGATTTCGTTATGATTGTGTGTACACATTTGTGTTTACGAGCGATCCAACAGGAAGTGTCAAAAAATAATGAAATAAGAGGAGAGAAATTAAAAACAATATGTTGAAACATAAATGGAAACGAATACGAGTATATATTTTACTCTTGAAGAAATACAATTTTTTGGCGATTTTTATATTTATTTGAATTGGACAAAATATTGTTGGACGTTGATTCCGTATCATATATCGTAGAGATTTCTAGAATATCTGTTTTCTACACAGCTCTAATGGGTTTTAGAGAAAAATCACCCTAAAAACATATCAAAAACCAAGCGACGTGAACGGGTCAATTAAACAATGATACCTGTCAAAACCACCGCACTATCCACGTCAATTGTTGTGCGTTGATGTAACTGACAACAATAACAACAACATCGCCAGCAACAACAACAATGAGATGAATCGGACACCGGTGTAACGCACGAACGACTATAGCGGTCACGACGTCGCATGTTGTAACCGAACTTACGCCTTGTTCCAAGTTTGACAATGAAGTACTTAAATAACAACTATTAAGCCTCCGATCCACTGGTGGTCAAAAACTATTAGTTAGCGATAGTGAGTCGAAAAAGATTAAATGAAAATTCAAAAAAGCACTGAAGCGGTGGGATTAGTTGAACTGTAGGATCTATCAACATGGAGGCCCGATTGAAAATGATTGTAACTTAATAAGTTTCTAGCTAATAATATGCATTAATTAGATATCATAATGAACAACACTTTACGCAAAGTAGATGCAAAACAAAATTCAACTATTACCATCCTGTAGACGCGTCATAATTTCTTTTCTGTGTTGGGAGGTATCGCACCAGCGACAGTGGTGCGTTTGTAAACCATTGTTCTTTGAAAAATGTTACAAAATGGTCCTTGAGATCTACCTATTAATTAACGTTAGGAGGGCTGACAGTGTAGTGCATATTACCCTAAGGGTAGAATATTTCAAAATTTACTGAGTACATTAAAATTATTTTTCAACGTCAGCAACAAAATATAATATCGATACCAAAACAACATTTGCAGCTACGATTACATCAATTACAATAATTCACTTCGTTGCCAGAAGTCATAACGGGAAGCCGATGTGGGGGAGAGGGGTACACCCGATCCGCCATTGTTGGAAGCGGCTGGGCGTGAGAAAGAGGCTTGTAACGTAACGGACCGCCGATGCCCAATTGACCCTGCGACGTTTATCTCGCAAATAACCCAACCACCGTCCGTCTGTCTGTTTATCGACGTAGTGCAACAGAATGCGGGGGAATCAGGAAATTCAGTAAGGTATAGGTAGTAACATTTTCAAGAGTTTCTAGTAACATTTTCAGTTCAGTTTTTTTTTTATTTTCGATTTTAGACCCCGACTATCTCTCTAGCAATTAATAAACCTGACCGTTTTACCAGGATTTAAGTATATATTTCTATGTGTCATCATCATCATTATTAGCCTACTCCCGTCCACTGCTGGATATAGGCCTCTCCAATAGCACGCCACGGAGCTCTATGTGTACATCTAGTTTATAAGTCGTATCGTTAAATTAACACGTACTTTCCCTACTTTGGGATTAAATGGCCGTGTTTAAGGATGATCTTAAATATTTATTTTAACTTAAGCTAACTTCTGACTGCCCCGTTGGTTCAAGGGATAATGACTACACAAGCACTCTAAGATATATTATTTCTTTCAACATACTTACTTATAACGATCGATAACAGCGAATAAAGCATTAGCAATACAGATATGTCTTATTGTTAACAAAAATGAAATTAATATACGCATGTTTGTCCTGTTATCACGTTTGTAGATAAGATATCATAATCGCATAACACTCATGCACATGGCTCGGTGGAGTCGTAATCTAAATGATATTACAAACGACAAGAACTGAATGAGATTAAACGGGTTTTTTGTGTCATCCAAATCGAATAACACAAACAGATTCGGTGTCTGATAGCGAATGGTATCTGTAGTTTGGACTTTGGCTGGACTGAACGCGCCACCACTACCCTCAACAACTAAGAAGTACTCACGAAGTAAACCGCACGTGTTCTGAGATTATTGTCCAAATTACTCTATACGATAATACATACGACAAACAATGGAACATACCTATACTATAAGTTTTAATAACGCACATGTAAGATATTACGGTGACCGTTTCGTGTATTTCATGTGTTACGTAACCCCTAGTCCGAGTCTAATTTTTGAATTGGGAATTTTTTGTCTCATTACAATAAACCTCTCTATAGATACCCTTGATCATTTAGCATTTCTTTGCGTCATACTAACAAAATCCAAACACAGATAAGTAATTCCTCTGTCTAGTTAAAATCATACATACGTACCTAAGTGTGTGTGTATCAATACAAAGTATGTATATATCGCGGTAAGATAGTTAAAACGTAAAATAGTTATGCCTTACTTACTTGACTTGAAAAGTGTCATTATAAATAAAAATATTGCTATGTCCGCACCTCCGCACCCCCGCACTACACTCCTACAATCATTTCACTAAACTTATTCCAGTAATATAACTAACTATATTACTAGACTTGAACCGTATTATAATTATATTCCTAGTAAGATAGTAATGAATCGCTTTCGCATAACTTTGTTCCGGTATATCATTATGTATATTCCTAGGGATATAACCATATTACGGTTTTAACTATCTTACTGTGACACATACACGTATAGCCAATAACGTCTCAAGACATTTCGCGACATACAATATATACACCACGTGCCAAAAATAAATAATAATAAAGCACACAGTAAAATAGCCTCTATAACCACGTCGATCAAAGTGAACGAATGTTCGAGAACAATCCATTCATTTTTAATTCTCTTGTAAGTTGAATCACGTCCAATGGCTAACAATGCTAATTCGAAAACCACGAAGAAAAAAAATAGCATACACGATTCAGAGAAACATAGCATCGATAGATATAAGTAGGTACACGGAAAAATATCTATCATCCAGATAAATAGTTCTGTGAATTAATCGCCACCTAGTTAGTGTAGATTACATAATTATATACATATGTATGTTCTTATGGACAATTTGCTGGTAACAAATGGGAGTGTATCATTGAGCTCTATCCGCATGGTAGAGCATGCAAAATGTTTTTATTCAAAACGAGTAAAGCTGATTAACAAATAAAAATAGTTTTAACACACACGTCGATACGTGATCAGGTTCCCGTTTTGTCTACACAAGATCATGACACATTTCTGCCCGGTTACTGACCGGAGAGACGGGCAGCTGAAAGTCGTCAATAATGGTAGAGCATTTTCGCCTATACGATATCGGAACTGACGGCCCGCTTGTATATATAAATCACTCATCCGGACCGCGGTCGGTGTGTAAACGTCTTAATGACACACGCCGAGTGATGCCGATGCTGGCGAGAACGACTCGTGGCAGTCTCAAGTGTTTAACTTCGAGCGACATTAGTATTAGACATTGATAGAGTCGAGGGATAAGGGTTTTGGCGTAGCGTAATTGAAAATATTGCGATATCGCTTCTACAATTAGAGTAACTTCATTATCTATGATTGTTATGAACCACACATAATTTTTAATAAACAAAAGGATTAAATACGTACATACATAGATAGAGTGCCAAGGGCCAAGCCGATAAGCGACGAGCAACACTGACAGATACAATCATCTGTGCCCGTTCGCTCCAATTCCAGACAAGCAAAAACCTTCGGCAAGTCGAGTTCCAGCGAGACCACAGACGTACATATACATATAGTATATGTGTACGTAGTACATTTTTTCTATGTTTCTCCTAGTGAATCTCGGGAGTTTGAGTTTTATGCCGCGCCCGCCGGCCGGGCGTGCGTCGCGCGCGGTCGTCTCGCCGGCGCCTGCGTCCCTCATACAATATTAATGATCGAACGACGCCGATTAGTACTCACCGTCCAACCAATTAAATACCTATCCAGCTTAAAGACAGAGACGGGGAAAAACACAGACGACGCATTCGCCGACGTTTGAACTGAAGCCGATGGAGGACTGGTGATCACTCTGGTAAGGTCATGTGTATTGGAACGATTAGGTTGAACCGACGTCGTGAAATAAGCGTCAAATGTGGCAGCCATATCGATGCTTTCGCTGGCTAATACTATTAGAAACTTCTATTCATATTTTATATTAAAGATTTACGTACCAACACAAGCTGCCCACATCTGTTATTCTATTGTTATATGTTGTTGTTATATATATGGATTCCTCTCAATTATAAGAACACTCAGATTAAATTACGTAAACAAGTCCATCATTCCAACCCATTGCTCACGAGGCGTACCAACTTAATCTTCAGGTGGAACCACCACGTATAGGAAACAAATCCTGATACGATTATATACAAAGAGTCATTGGTTGTAGCTATCACTTTAAATTTATTGCGAGGTAATTTATAACTCCTAGCTTAATAACAACGTTAACACCATTAATATGTGGTACAAGTTACCAAAAAACCTCCTCATTCCCAACAATTAGAGAAGCGTGGTGAAATATACTCCAGGTCGGCCACAATCGTCGGAGACATTAAAGTCCAGGTATGGTAGGTAATAAAGGTTGCCTAATTTAATAAATTAACACAGCATTTCCATTAAAAACTACACACAAAAGTAAAAGTAGGACCATTTTTATAATCAGACCCGTCCTTGGTAGTAAGTAGCTGACTACACAGGAGACATTTTTGCATAAGAATTAAATGGCGCATTATAAATATCGCACATAATGCAATATGTAAATACGTATTACGCAATATGTATTACGCACGGAAAGAATTACAAGTTGAATGTGTGTATATACATATATAAATAATATTCACACTGCAGTAGTTACTATGTATGCACAACGAACGCATTTAAATCCTAAAGTCAAATTACGTCCTACGGCGATACCGTAAAGTCAAAACGAACAAAAAGAAGACCGGACATCTTAACGGCTCGCGCACTCGCGTACCTGCTGCTCCGCGCGACGTATCTAAATACGATCGTAATGTAATCTATACAAAAACATATTTGCAACACGAAATCACCATGTCGACCGGCACGTCGCTTGTTCTCAAACTGTTAAATAAATCCATTCATTTATTTTTGTGAACATATTTAATAGGCAACATAACTGGAGGCGTTCGCTGTTTAAGTTCTATCTTATTACACGTCAAATGTATAAAAGTATGATACTTCACTAACCGCTAGGGAGATATACTCGTTCGATATGCATGCTTGGATGTAGCCTATATGTATGTGCGCTATGGCTTACTCTTTTTATATTGTACAGTATGATGATAGCCTTACAGTAAATTGAATTTTTGGCCCCATATAATCATTGTCGCCAACGAACATCAGCAACACAAAGGTCTCGCCAACGGGTTATGTTGTTGAAGTTTTATGAATAACCTAATTATATATCCATTCATCCTTCTATCCTCCCATTATCATCCACCGTTATTAGCTTTGCCGACCACACTGCCAAAAGAGGACCACTAAAAACCCAACCCAGGTCTCTTAACCAGAAAGCGTTAGGTCCATACCCTGCCACGAGCACTCAGCTACTGGTAGATATTAATTACATAATATTACATGTACACTTTGAGCACCGCTGGTTAATTGAATACACCGCGGCGGGTCCGTTTCCCGGAGCGTCGGGGGCGGGCGCGGAGCGGGCGCGCGACGGGACCGCGGGCCGCGCGGGCGTCGAACGGGACCGCGTGATTACGACACGCCACGCCAATTTCGTGAGTGTTTATTTGGCAAATGAGTAAGGCCGCTTCCCCATTGCACACACCATAGAGAGAGAAAGATATATATATATATTTGTGTGTTGCATTCAAAGTTCATGGACATATTGGAAAAGAACAAAGTATTAATGATAGACATATTGACGAATATCACTTTATTAAGACGTTTATGGACATACCATTAGTACCATAACACAAACACTGTTGTTTTATTAGGAGTAGGTGTAGGTACATGCGTTGACATAAAACATAGTTCCCGTAATCCATCATCCCTTAATGTACTTTACAGGGGTTAATTTATTCAAAAATGTAATCCAAGCCACCGATAAAGGAGATAAGGCTTCCATAATCCATAGCACTCTGAGGAGTTCAAGTGAACTTCATAAGCAATTTAAAAAAGTAAATGGTCAACATACAGATGGAGTCACTCTGATATTTATAATATTAGTATGGATGTGAATAAATATTATGTACGACGAAACATTCGTGGTAATTGAGTTCTCAGTGTACGTACTAGTGTCTGCTATCACTTTGGCTCTATTTGAGGTTACACGCATTGATTGCGGTGACCGTTTGATTTACGTGTTTCCTTCTAAGACAATCTCGAAAAGATATCACTTGAGGCTCTTTAAGAAAGGCGAAACAAAAGTTCTCCTTCAAACCCGGCAACTTGTAGGCCGTTCTTCGACTGTTACAAATATCTTTAGCTGACAGTAACCGCTAACATTTTACCATGCCAAGCATTTTGCAATAGTTGACGGCTGGTTACATTGTGTTAGAAACCACAAATTTTATTGAAATTATAGCGCGACCATCGCTCGCTTGCCACTGTGCGGCGGTCATCAATCACCGGCGTGGTTTACGTTCATTACATCAAACGCACGCCGCATTCGCATCTGGCACGTGTATTGCGTTATTTTTTTTTTGCACCAAGTATCCGTAACGGTCGTGAACCCGGGACCGTCGGGTTCGACGGGTCAACGTACTCGAACATAACCCACTCTTCAGACAGTGAAAAAAAAAAACAGTTCCGGATGAAATTTCACACCGACGAGATTTTGATAGTCGAGTTAGTTTAATGAGCGTGAAAACGGTCCAAGCGGGAGGCTGTGAACGCCTAGTTGAGTATGTTTATTAGAAGCTGTCAGTCAGTTGGCTATGTGTAATGAAGAGTAATATGATGTTTCAAATTGATACCTGTTAAGCGGAATTTTGATTTACAATGTAACAGTGCAGTTATTACCTGAAAAACAAAAACGGGATATTTTATTTAAAATATTCGTTTCGTAATGAATACATTGTTTAGCAATCGAGTTTATTAAATAACAAAGCCGTCAAGCATATACAATATCTCAACAAACACAATAAAAAGATAACTAAGAAAACGAAGAGGTCCGCGTCGCGCGGCTAGACGAGCCGGCACCGTCACGCAGCGGCGGCACCGTACAACAAACCAATGGAAAAACACAACACAACAGTGTCAGCGCCTAAAAGAAGAGAACAGTAGCGCGATGTGCAATCGCTAATTTGTAACTTCATTACCGCACGCATTGTCTACATTTCGTTCCGCGAGCGGGGCCTCTTTAATGAATACAACAATGCCTTTTGAACAACATTTTTTTTCGGAACGATGGTTGCAGTCGAAAAAAACCAAATCGAAAGGAATATTCATGGCGATGATACAGAGCACAGAAAATAATTTTTCAAAATTTCAATTGAAGATAGTCGTCACGTTCGTATTTAACACTTTAAAATATACGATAATTCGAGTCATCTGGCCGGTTATCAAAGTAGTGCGACTCGAATTTCTCAACGTATTCATCATGATGGCGAAAAAAGGAAACGCTAGTTGTGAAAGCGTAGGAACGCGGCATTTTCAGTTATTTGTGTCAAATTCGCAAGACGAATCGCGGGGACTCATTCGCGAGGAATGTCATTAGCGCCAGATGCGTCGAGTCACCTGCCGGCCGACGGCGCGCGGGCCCCGTCGAGTGAAATGTTAGCGGGCAACACATTTGCGTACGGATTCTGAATGATGGAATGTGCCCTTTTGAGTTATTTCGAGAATTCGTGGTAGGTGCCGCTGCACGTGCGCGCCGTCTCTGCTCTTCCGGTTGGTTTGTTAAATAAATATTGGAAACATTCGGTTTTGGGTCGTGCGTTGAGTATACTTCGATTTGTTGGCGAGTAACCAATGATTTTCATGGATCTAAGTGTTTTAGGGGCCTTTTATTATAATTATTATCAATATATCGTTACGTCAAATCACTTACGGGACAGAGAGCACCGGTTGCCAATCTTTACAGAACCGACGTGTTACATTTACATACAACCTCCTTTATCACACAGTCCCTCTTTGCCTAGTCCCCATATCTATTTAATCAAAATAAGTGATCCTTGATATATCTTGGCACCTACATCCATCAACAATTACATTGCCATTTTTTATAATATCATGATATTATACAATTTTTCGCTTTAAGCACACTTACAATATTTATCAGATTTGCTAATTTTGTAAGTACATACAGTACCACACTGAATTATTCTAGTACCCATAATAATGGTAACTTGTACAAAAAATGAGTTCCATACGTTTAAAATACATCGCACTCTGACCCCGACCGAACAGCTCCATATTAATGCCAGCCCAAAAACAGTCCAAATACGACGCTGTCTCCCGCAGGGTGGACGGTTTGGTATTCATAATGTATTCAAACGCGCCGCAAATGACATCAAAGGCGCAATGCCGACATAATAGGGATGTCACATTCTTAGGCCGTCTACTAAACTAATCGGTTTTACCGATTGGAAATTATAGTTTCAGTTTTCAGCAGACTCCGGTGTTGGAAAAGACATGAAAAAAATCTTGAAGGCACTAATGCCTTTTCACATAAACGTTTTTTTCATACACATATCACGAATTTAAAGGAACATTAAGGACTTTTTCACAAGCAACAAAACATTTTTCCCAACACTAATAACATTGTAAACGCATAAATTGTATAAGTATCACAATTCCGTTAAAACTATCCTCTAGAGTCGCAGACACGTAGTCGATTTTACAAAATCGCATTGCAACATAAATTTTGTCAACCCTATCATCAATCAGTCCGAAAGTGCGCGCGCGCAAGTTCAATGCCGCCGCGCATATGAGCGCGCGCGATCTCGCCGCGTCGATAAGGCAGGCGCACCCGATGCGCCGGCGAAAATCTTCCGAGCGCTCAACATGTTCGATTACCATCGCAATGGGCGCGGATACGCAAAATTCTTTTGATGTTTTTCGTCATTTTTTATCTTTTTTCTTATCTTGCTTATAAAACGCTGCAAAGAAATCTACGAGAGAGGGCAAGAGAATCGTTCCAGAGATATTTATGTGTTTTTTGTTTCGAATCAATAATCGAATACAATCAAGTAGTGTGCGTTTTTGAAACATACATATATCTAACAAAACACTGTCTGCAAGCTCTTCGGGGACAGGGAAGAGTGTAACAGGAAGACAAGAAAGACTAAGCAATATACACATGTAGGTAAAGCGGGAAACCCCCCCCCCCCCCCCCCCCCCCCCCCCCCCCCCCACCCCACCCCCCAACCCCCCCCCCCCCCACCCCCCCCCCCCCCCCCCCCCCC
>DWEC01001854.1:0-12573 GCA_018245735.1 Microceris miodesmiata | reverse complement strand
TTTATTGATTTAATGTACTTTATAAGCATTATTATTGAAAAATATTAGCGTTCTGCACTTCTGCTGCACATAAACTACAAGTGTGCCAATTTTTTCATGCTCCTGCCGCGCAATTTTCGTAAAAAGGGGTCCAAAGTTTTGACATCACGTATTAATATATAGATTTAACATTGACGAAGGCAACTTTAAATAGTTAATAAAACATACTAATATATACATAATCGTAATAAAGAAATATAATAATTTTTTCTCTAACACAAATTGTCAAAGATTATCGAGTGCCAAATATCCTTATCTTTACAAATTGAACATACCTAATTCTACAAACATCACTGCTGTCTGTCTACTGCAAATGGAGCTTAGCGTGATTGTATAATAATAAAAATCAGTTACCACGGGGTGTATATCCAAAAGTCTCGTGTATACCATCCCTTCCTATGCCACCTTTCAAAATGCAACACTACGACATAAACAGTGCAGATTAGTCACAGATAAAAGATGGTATCTCCGCACTCAAACCCTGGACATATGTATCTACTATCTTTGTACTACTCAACCATGTGTTTGATGAACAACATTCACAGTATTCACGAGACAGAGAAAAAAATAAAAATGAAGACCTGACTGATACTAGTCCGCTTGTTTGGCTTTTTGTTTGACAGTAGCATACACAATATTGTGAATACTAGTATAAACCTACCTCAGCGGTGACTGCAGAGCCGTATTTATTTTAAACTATCCACACAAGGTTCTCAGGTAACTATTATTGTAATTTCAAACATTAAAAAATAAAATGTCATGAGAGCTATCAAAAACTATACTAACTTTATTAAAGGCATCTTTTTTATCAATGCTTTTATAAATAGCTAATTACTTCAAGAGTAAATGAAAATGACATTTTACGCTTTCTTAAGGGAATTTGTGGTTAAGTAGTTATATCTAAGTAAGTTTAAATGTCCACGGTCTAAGCATTACCTTTTATAGAATGTGAATAGGGGTATTTCATTTCTTCTAGTAGCATTTGTATCACTTGTGGTTCATACTAAATTGCGTATGTGATAATAAAAGACCGTCTTGGTGCACACACCAGTGCAATTCATTCATCGTTATCATCATCATCAGCCTATGAGTTAGTACCATTGCCTTGTCCACGGTTAGCTTTATTATTATTGTATCTTCTTATTAATCATGGAAAATGTAATTTATTTGGCCAAAAAAAAAATTGTATAATTACATTGCATAAAACCTAATTATGGCCTTATACACCATCCACCATTAATCAGAAAAAGAAGACTCATGTCCAACAGTGGAATGATGAAAACATCGAAGATGGCGTCGATGATAATAGTGATTATATAAAAGTTTTTTACTCGTAAAATGTTGTACATTGTTGATGAAATATTAATAATTATTATTCATAATAGAGTGATTGCCTCATAACATTTACATTCACGTCTGAAAATAAAAGCTTTGACCCGTGAAGATGTCCCATGTGTTACGTTTCTAAATCAACACAAGACAATACACGCTACTGAGGATGAGCGAGATATTAATTAAATCTCAAACAGATAAATGAAAATAATCACAGCTAGAGAGAGAGAGACTTCGTGAAAACGAAATAGAGAGTAGATAGAAATGAATATGATGACAATGGTCGGTATGAATCAACAAAGGAGCTATAATTGAAATCTTGCCTGAGTATACTTAGCTATTTTAATTATCGTGATATAGCGTGCATCTTGTAGTCTAGCTTTGAGCTTATTTTAAACCTACTGATATCTTAAAGAGATTGAATTTGCAATTAAGACGAAGAAGCTTAATTTATTTCCTTCAACATTCAATGTCATTATTTATTAAATTTTGCTCACCAAATTTTCGAAGCTTTCAGAGGGCAGAAAGCTACTCGAATCAGGACTAGAGTTGCCGGGTTTTAATAAATTTAACAGCTTCAACATATCATCAAACTTAGATTTGAGGTCAATTCAATCGACTTAATGTACATATATACTCGTAAACTATCCGAAATTATTTCCTAGTGTTTTGTGATAACGAAAAAATTGGCGCTAAGCAAAATCCATACAAAATTTAAACAAAAACCAGAAATATCGTTTAAATTATATTATCTACTAATATTTACATACAAATCGTGAGCTAAAATTAAAACGCAGATCGATTGTCTAAACATACATAAAACATTCCAATGATTCGAAATCGTTAATAAAAACTCTAGTCCTATCATGGATTCGTGACTCGATATAATAAAATACAAAGCGAACATTCCACAACGTCAATTTATGGGATTGAAATAAGCCAATAGAATTACGTCTATTAAGGCCAAATGGAAAATTCTTGTAGCGAAAGCTAAAAATCATGTAACTACATTGGATTCAACTTTTCTTTATGGTCCGCTGTCTTAGGGCGCTGGTTTTACTGTAGCGAGTGAAACTAACGGATATGAATAAATTGCTACAATAACCTGTTCGACTAAGGGCAAATATTATGATTCTTAATTTACGTAGGTATAGAAGTATATGATTATACCTAAAACATTTATTTAAAGCCCATATCATTTACGTGACGCTAGTGCAAATATATATAAACGTTATGTAAACGTAAATACGAGTAAGAGAGAGACCACATTGCTTGTTAGTTATATCTATCAACATTATATATATTCATATATTTACATTGCAATTTTCACACAATTGTGAATTCAGATATAAAAAAGTAACATCACTTGTAACTCCTGCGGAGGTAGGCTGAGGAATGTGTTACATTGCACAAGAACAACCTTTTAAATTATATGGTCCATCATAGCATAGGACGTGAACTTAGTGCCATATGAGTCCCAGGTACTAATTCAAATTATAAGTTAGAATAATTCACCCAGGAATCAAAATCAGGAACTGATGCCAGCAGTCTCGCTTACAACCACTCAACCAGCAAAGCGGGCGGGATTTCTTTTAAAGCCAAATCTTGCTGAGAAAGTTAATAACATGCTAACTCTTCTTTCTATTAAGATATAATTGATAAAGTGGCTTTTATACACTCAGTTAAAGAATCGAATTAATCTTACTAACCCGTTAAAAGAAATTTCGAAGGCTTCCTTAATTACTGTATTTATTTCTGCACGGCTAACAATTATTATTCTTATTAAAATCATAATACGAAAAACTATATCGACGTTACGTACATTGTTATAATTGTTACTCTTTGTCTCAGAAATTTGTCGAACTTTGAAGGTGACCTGGCTTAGATTGTCCTCAGAAGATTTAATTGGCAACATTTTAATTATTATGATTTTATAAGTATTCAGACAGTCGAACTGAAACTTTGAAAGCCGTAAAATCGTTTAATTTGGTCAATGTTACGTATCGATATTTACTTGCGATCTAGATGTAAGATTTGTGAAGACATCGCTTACATTAAGCGGCGATTTTTAAGGAAATTAAATCGGAAAAAGAATTAGTGGAACTCAACATCACTAAAATAGTACAATAGCAATAAAATCAAGCCTTTCAATACATGAGTACAATTAAAAACTTGTAAAAAATCTAGACAAACAGAAAAAAGGTATAACTCTGACCAAAATACAGTGAATTGCTCAGAGAAAAAAAAATTAAGAATAAAAGAAACTTGTCGCAAATTTATAACCAGCTAATAAAGTTAAAGAAATTAAGTTGAAATGACTTTTGAAAAAGCCATAAACAAGAAACACGAAAAGCGCGGAACCAAAAAATGTCCATTGCACAGACCCACTTAAGCGAATGGACGCAACTTCCGACGTTCAACGCCATCTGTCGACGGCCCCCCTAACTACAGTTCAATGTGGAAAATTCAAGTAGGGTTTTCGGTTGAACAAAATATTTTTTCCCCACTTTGCATATTACTTAAATTCTCCCAAATGAAAACTCTCTGTAATAAATGTGTGTTGTAGGGTTTGCTTTAACCTTATTGATCCTTTCTATTTAATTTAGTTCGCTTTCGCCAACAATCACTTAATTTCATTAAGAGCGCTATTTTTGTTGTTCGGTTTTATGTTCAAGCGATTTCTTTTTTGTAGTTGTTAATTTATTCGTTTAGTTTAAGAGCCGTAAATTTAATAAAAGTTTTCATCAAGATTCAAACACTGAACCTGAATTTTCTATTTATTTCGTCATTTTACAGAATCTGTTTAAACCCAAGAGCCAGCAATAATTTCTAAAATTATTAATTAACATTAACTTAAGATAATGAGAAATATGGTTTTCTTTTACATACATATATTCACGCGAAATCCCTTGCGGGATAAGCAGAGAGCACGGTGTGCTAAATACTCCTATCTTTGCATATCTGCCGAGCTTCTTTCACATTCATCACATGTTTTTTTTATAATTTTTAATTAGTCAATTATCTGTGGCTGTGCTGTTTAATTATACATTTTATTAATGAATACGGTTTTATTTAAAATAACATTTAAAAGTATGATAATATACCTAATGTGCTAATTATAATTAATAATTTTAGAATCACATCACGAATATCACATAGAATATTTTTTGACACACAAACCAAGGAGATGTCATTTTAACATTTGTAGCTAACAGTTCTGGTAGCCTTAAACATTTTTGGGAGGAATTTTAAAAGTGCGTAACATTACGACTGTAATTCCCGAAGAGGTGAAAAGAGAAGTGTGTTACACTTCCACGTTTCACGGTTTACGTTTACCTCCCACCATAAAATAGATGGTGAGCCTATTGCAGTACACGGGGCTCAGATCATATTATGAGCTGATCAGTACGGGCAGATATTATGTGCAATTATCAGTAAAAAAAAAATTGTTATATCAAACAAGTGAGATCAGACGTAGGTACCGACATGTCGTGTCTAGGCCCCAACAAAATGTGTCCTCTGTAAATTCGATAACAACACCAGAAAACTCAAGAAAAGTCGCTTTGAATATACAAAGGAATTCAAAAACTACAACCATTTTCACGACATTTATTTACATAATACCTCCTAACCAGTCCAATGGTAAGTATCACAACAAGCAATCGATTACGCCTTTGACAGTTCAAGTGCTATTGTCTATATTAACACAAAAGTGTGTTGGCTTTTCCGATTTTTCTTCCACAAGGACACGACCCATAACAAAACCGATCGAAACTATAAGGGCCTAACATGACATTGTATGTGGACATCATAAATCATACATACCAAAATGGGTTCAATGGCCAAGGGACAGTTAAGTAATTGATGGATGCGACGATCCAAGAGGTATGAGTTGACCCGATCATTTATATCGCTTTTGTTTGCTACATCACGCAAGGGGAGAAGTTGGAGAATGAGTAGGGCTGGGTTATATATTAATGTCTCGTTAGGATATACGCCCTTATTCTACTTAGACTGACATTGTACAGATACTGTGACGTCAACAACTTTTTGGCACAAGAAAAAATCACATGGTTAATGATTATTTGTAATCCCAATAGTTAATGACTACTTGTAATGTTTTAGTCTCAGTACACGTGGCCTCAACAAGACTTAAGACCAGTTGCAGTGAAGTGAGCAATTCATATACAGTAGCAGTAGCAGTACCTGGATATGTTATATAAAATTGTTTGTGCATATATAATATCGAATTGGTAGTTTTATAATCAGTGAATTATTTTCGGTTTAATTGAGTGTCGAAGTCTTTAAGAAGAACGTACAATGACTAGTAACTAGTCGTTATAGATCTAAGGTAATATAATAATGCCAGATATTTTTAGGTGCATTAATGTGGAAGAACGGTCATCGAGTGGCGACCACGTCTCTGGCCACGATGGTCTGACGAACTGAAGAACACAGCGGGTAGCTGCTAGATTCGGAAGTCCCAGGACCGGAAGGAGTGCCGCCGATTAGGGGAGGCCCATGTCCAGCGGACATCGAGAGGCTGACGATAACTATGATGAACGTTCATCAATGTTACGATTATTCCATCCGCTCAGTTATTACCTACTGAAAAGAAATGTTTTGTGACTGTATTCAAAGAAAATAAGCAATCTGCCTATAGTTTTACTATTTCCTTACTGTTCTTATTTCCAGTATTTACATAAGAGATTTTTGTAACATTTAACTCGGTTTATGACATATCCCTATATTTCACTTAATTCGTTTTCGTCTTTTCAATTGTATACATTTTGTACAGCTTTTTTTGGAATTTTATTTGTTTCATATTTTGTTCATTCAATACATGTGGAACCTATTCGCCTTATATTCTCTTAATTTAAGAAATAATAAATATGTTTTTGTTCGAAATCGTAATATATTTCAAATTAAGATTCCACTGGTTCTATTGCATTTTTATGTACTTCAGAATTCATGCTACTTGTATTATTGAAAGTTAAAACTTAACCAATCACTTGAAATCTAAACAAAGTTCAACTCAGTTGCGACCGAAGCTTTACCATAAGTGTCAGATTCGAATAAAATAAAAGTGTGCACGAACGATTTCACTTCCTACAAAAATAAATTTTACGGAAAATTTTCATCGTAAAAATCATACCAGTGTACGTCGATAATATTCGCACTTTAAAGACAGACGATAAATGTTAGAAATAAAAGAGTAAAAGTGCATTTTTCTTTGTATGGTAATCTCAACACATGGAGCTGAAAGGGACGAGGTCTGTCGTACATCTTGTTCATTATAAACCATATCAAACAGATCATATAGCAAAAATAGATCTCGTAAGCATTCCCCAACATCAATTACAGAAAAATGTAAGAAAAAGAGGAAACCTTATGCACAAATCGTCCGTTCAACACGGAATATGAAACAAGGGTGAATAGGCTCTTCCTAGGAATATGTGCTCCATCTTAGAACGCATCCGCACTTTTCATTAGACGGGATCGCGGCCAAACGCTAACCTATCATATAATTTTTTTTTTCATTATACATGAGGTATGTTATCTAAGCATTAGGCTCTTATTGAAAGTTAAAAGAAATGCACAGGTTATTCTCGCTTTTGTTTCTCATATTTATTCTCGAAATCCGCTCATAAAGACGTCATCGGGGTAATATGCGACTTAAGTCTTCGGGCTGTGACTGGAACTTTCTTGATTGAAAGACAATTGTTTTATAAGAAAATCTTTGGCCAAGTATGGCAGACCGTATAAAAACACGGATGAAAAATAAATTGATATATTTCACGCCGTAATCGTTAATGACAATTTTTCATTATATCTGTCTTTTAGCACACGTTAAGCTTAAGAACTCAATCTTATGATATTTTTTGGGCAATCCCAAAGTATTGCCGAATTCAAGATATTATGTGCCGTCAAAATTAATGTCATATCTAAAGTCTATGAGAAAAAAGGAACACTAACAACACACTATTTCGTTCGTATAAAACATTATGATATCCTACAAAGCAGAACAAAGGGGACTGCGGAAAATATATTCTTATGTCAAAGCTTTTGTTAAAATAGTATTTCTTTGGACTCGCAGATATTCCATCTAAAAGTATTTCATGTTTAAAATGCAGCGGCGAAGTTTCTAGAATCTTTCACTTTTCTTAAGCCAGAAGTGTAAGGCTAAGTATATCCCCCCTCTAGAAACTATTTCTTCACTTTCATACTCAAAGTAACAAGTTCCTACAACTTAGTTCACTTTTTATAGTATAATAGCTAGGTACGTAGAACATTTTACATTCATGCGAGTATTACCTGTTGTTTTTACTATAGACATGTAGCTACTCTTGTATGATGAGGTGCAATAATATAATCACAGATAAAATCTGATCAGGAATTGAATGACAATTTTCTAAATTAGTGTAAATATTGGTCATTATTATTTCATTTGGCCATTATGCGTCACGCCATTAAAGCAGCTGATTCAATTCAAAGCATAATATAATAATCATATCTACTAGCTAGTCGTACAACGACCTTAGTACGATAAATCTCTATGTAGTATATTTAAGAATGAATCTGATAAATATCTGAACAACACTAATACCACAAATTCCAAGCGAGACATACAGTATATACGTTACACCGTTACAGGGTTTGACGATAAACCATAAACTCCCTTCAAAACCTTATGCAGCATGTTGTAAAATTAATAAAAGACATTTCTATCAAACTGTATGTATATTTGACATTTGTAACTTTATTATTATTATTGTCATTACGCCAGGTCCCTTATGGGGAAACAGACAGCACCGAATGCGAAATAACTTACACACTTTGTTCCACATTCATCACTTTCTTCATTCACACACGCTATTTTTGGAAAATTCCAACTCCCATATCCAGTGTTTTTTTACAGAGCTTAATAAGAGACCTGAATATAGGAAAGTGTAAAAACATGTAATTCATTAGGAATTCTAGATTCATAGTTAAATGAACATAATAATTGTGTATCGCTAGCCGACGGTGAAAGAACGAAACCTTTATTCAACAAGGTATTCATACTTTTTTAATCTTAATAAAATCTTCAGCGTACAACGAAACACCTGTATAATAGAGGTATGTGATATTCATGATACGTGTACCTGGCAGTTGTTAACCGCAGTTATAAGATGTTTCGGAGCCTACACGTCAGTGAGGTCCATTGTTTCAAGTGCAAAAATGAGATTAAAAATCGTGCTTTAACACTCTTGGATTTCTGCATCCAGTTTTAGGTCGTTGCTTCTCATATAATACTCCTGTTTTTGTATATACTGCATCCAAGTTTAAGAGTTTTGCAACATGTTTAAGCGGGCGTACATTTTGTAACTTGTCACTAAGTCAGTAAGTAATTGTTGTTTAATAAAATTGCATGTTTTTGCATAATCTGACGTGGACTAAATTCTTCCTCCTTAAATCTTCTTTTTAGTCTGCCAATCCGCACTTGGTAAACGTGGTGGACTATGGCCTTAACCCTCTCAATATGAGAGGAGACCCTTATTCCAACAGTGGAATTATAAAGGGTCGATCATGAAATCTTCTTTTTAGCGCTATTTCAATTTTGGGATATAAATAAGTCTGATTATTCTCTATACCTCAAGTCATCGCTAGAAATTGAAATTAGTAACGTTACTCTGATTAGGTTTCTTTTGGATTTACTTGGACTAAAGAAGTGTTATCCTCAAATAAGACGATTATAATCATTTAGCACAGTAAGATAAGGAGAGCACGTTAGAATCTAAGCCAATTGAGAGCTTACTTGTATACAAGGGTGTAAGGGGTTCCATCCACCATCTCCGGAGTCCAAGCCAACCTCACCTGCACGTGGTGCACCCTGCTGTAATAGACGAGGCTCTGGCGACCGGCTGATTGCGGTATAGCGCAGCTTAAATAGGCACGGCTTAATGCCCTGGCCGCCGACGGTGCAAAAAACTATGTCCTGCGATCTCCAACCCGCATGCCCAGCGTGGAGATTACGGGCATAAACCTCCCTTTTGGGGGAGGCCCATGTCCAGCAGTGGACATACTACTAAATTTTCAGTCTGGTACGCTTGGATTCTTAGTATCACTCGACTAGTCCTGTTTTGTACAAGGCATTTACACTAAGGCGTACTTGGAAGCAACCCTTTTAATTGACGGATTTTAGGCTTCAGCCACAGAATTGGAGCAATGAGGTTACTAAGAATCACTGTCGTGTGGACTAATGAGCGAGATTCTTCTGGGTTTTCTTCATGTATTTGAATAATATAACTATCTACGATGTCTGTCTTATAGGAGATATACCATACATCCATCAGCCTTTACAAGTCCATTGCTCGACATCATCATAATCACCATTCATCATTATCAGCCTACTCCCGTCCACTGCTGGACACAGGCCTCTCTGATAGCACGCCACTGAGCTCGATTTTCAGCTCTTCGCATCCAACCACAGCGAGCCACTTAGCGTATATCATGACTCCACCTAGCTGGAGGGCGTCCTGCGCTATGTTTGCTAAGGTGCGGTCTCCACTCCAGAACACGTCTGCTCCAGCGCTTATCGGACGTAGACCTCGTCAAATCGGCGTTATTCCATTAGACCCTGGAACTTGTCGCTCGAGCAACGCGGCCTGTCCATTCTCACTTCAACTTTTAATTTTTACGCTATACACTAATGTGTAAATAATTATTACTCCGTATTGTAGCTTTAGTATAAATAGGTTTTTGTTTTCTAAGCTTTTAAAATTATTACGACAGATATTCAATACCCAATACATCGCCTAAAGGCATTTTGCGCATTAGAGATAGATTATAAAAAAGATTTTAGCAGAAATACCTTCTAAAAAGATGGTGAATGACCGCGAAAGTAGAATATAACCAAAAGTTATTATGAGAACAACATCATCATCATTATTAACCCATTTGTCCTTCCGCTCTTGGTTACGGGTCTTTTCTGAAAATGAAATGGGCCAACCCTTTTGTGTTACAAAAATTCATAATACATATGGCTAGGAACTGGTATTACAGTTTGTTATGTAAATTGTAGTGGCAGTGTATGATGCAGTTGGCCAGCGTGACAGACTGACCATAAATCTGTTCATTCTAATAGGAGACACGTTTCCAATAGTAGAATTAGTGTTCTGAAGAAGAGACATCCAAAACATGAAGTTCAGTGGTTCTTCATAAACACAATTTATTAATTTTTAGTATGATGAATTTAAATGTTGGCCGATTGATTTAAAACGTAACTTTAAATGAACTTCGCTAATTCTCGATTTATCGGTGAATTAAAGCATAATAATTGTTTAAAAATCATTGATACTCTCACTCATGTTTAGTCAGTCAGTCAGAGAGATTAAAATATTACCTCAAAAATTCAATAAAAGGATAGCTTGAACATTTCATTCGCTCGTCCCGTATTTTTTTGTAAAATATTTTATTGGAATGGTTTTATTTCGTCCTAAAACAGTATTTCGATAAAACGACTTTATTTTTGTAAACGCTACCTTTGAAACAACCAACCGAAACAGTATTTCACCGAGGTAACTTTTTTGCAAACACTACCTTTCTAAATTTGAACAGACATTATAAACTATACGATTCAAAAATTTGAAAGATATATTAATTCTCTAATAGTAACCCACATAGATATTTGTGTTCAGCGAATATTCAACTTCGAGAACGAGTAGGAACCTAAAAATTACATTCTTGTTTGTTTGCACCCCTTAATTTATTCCAACTGCTACTTCAATATTTTTACTGCTTAGTTTTCACGGTTCCAACGTGCTCTTTTATGTAACTTCATGTTTGTTTTGACATACTTTTGTAATAAAAAAGTAGTAAGGTATTTTATAATAATGATAAATATTATTATGTCACCACGCCAGTCCCCCAGCAGGACAGGTAGGGAACACCAAGTGCCACCTAATGATCTTAGTCTCTATCCTTACAGACCTAACGTGCGTCTCCAACATTCATCACTCTTCACACACGCAAACCGTTTTTATTATCTTTTTATTATTAGGTACAATATAAGTTATAAATACGACAGTTTGTTCAACTTAAGTACATTATAATTTTACACGATATTTCAATTGAATAGAGTACGTCACTTCGCTTTAATTACACAATTATTATTGATACATTGATATCATTATCGACACAATAATTTCAACATGGAAACCGATTAACAACCAAGCAATGTCTCGTATGAAATGAAATATACAATTACAAATACTAATGTGCTTTTGACAAAAGGAACATTATATAATATTCGTTTAATTACATTTTAACGCAACACAATACAGCTACGCGTCAAGTCCCTCGTTTATTTCTTCATTAACGCCGACAAAATGTCGCAAGCATCTCAACTGGCTAACTCTCCTGTAAATTACTGCGGGGCACATAGCAACTAATCCGAACCTAATCACTTTTCTAATTACGCTGGCCAGGCGACGATAATTGATATATGTCGTAACAATATAAGCTGCTCCCTTGCTCGGTGTTATTTGGAGATATTTGTGATATTAATGATCAAGAAACTCTATAATGGACTCAACGATGGAATGTGGTTTAGTTTGTTTTAAGGAAATAGTAAAAGTGGGTGCAGGTTCAATATTAAAGTCTTATATATAATATTCTTCAGTTTAAATGTAGCACCTGCACAGCTACAATACAAATTAATGAATATTTTAACTTTTAAGTAATGTTTTATACTACGTAGACAAGTTTTAGTAGCAGCATGCGCTATGCGTATGCGTTTTAGTAGTAGCTGCGTAGCATGTGCTATACACATCAAACAAATCTTTTTCCTACATTTCATTTTACGTCACTGCCGCCAGTTATTTTTCTACTAATGATCTTAGACGTCTTCAGTAGAAGAGGCGGCTTGTGACTATAAACAGTAAGGAAGAATAAAAACGCACTTGTAGAAATGAATATGTAGTAACATCACGCGTATAATCCCCGAAGGCGTAGGCAGAAGAGTATAGTAGGTACACTCCCACGTTTTACCAGTTACGTTTAAGTCCCATGGAATAGGAGGTGAGTCTATTGCCATACACCGGGCACATGTCCATCCTCCGAGTCACTGCTACAAATTCTAAATTAGATAAATCAAATAGTACCCGACTCGGGATTTGAACCCAGGACATCCCAACGATCGATCAACGAGGCAGTCTAAAT
>DWEC01001853.1:0-12574 GCA_018245735.1 Microceris miodesmiata | reverse complement strand
TGTATATACACACACATATATATACACATGTACATACACACACGAATACATATATGTATATAGCAAGTTATATCTAGACACATCTCTATAATAGCCGTAGTAGTAGTATGCTATTATATTACAGTACAATATATAAATATATATCATAGCTCCGTCTACGTCATGAGTAAAGATTTCCGCTGAGCGCTGAGAGCCACGATTAATAAGTGAGTGTCAGTAGAGTCGCGGCCGAGAGCGACTAACAATTAACGTTTACGGGCTCTCTGCGCAATAACCCGCGATATAAATCATTGCTACAGTAACAGTTATATATCTAAATGGAACACATTCATACGGATTACTAGATTTAACTTTTAATGATATACTGATCCACGTTTTTGCACCAAATTGTTAATAACAGATATCCTCACTTTGTTTTGAAGCTTTTAAAGCAAATTTTGAAAATGTTAACTGTACATTGTATTCGCAAAGCTTTTCAAATGTTTTTATATGGACTATTGAAAATTCCTGAACTGAAGTATAGTATAAATAAAACCAATATAATACGTTATATACTATATTGTTCGTTAAATACATATTTACTTGTGTATGTATATCATCAGCTAACAAAAACTTCATGAGGAGTAACCTAAAATTAACTATAAACGCGATTATGTGTTTAGGAAGTCCTACTGCGTAAAAGTGTTGAGAATCTGAAGGGATTCGCAGGTGTTATTATGAACTTACACCAAACAAGAAATTGCTCTCATAACTTTATATATCTAAATATTATGACAGGGAAATTAAGGTACAGAAATTGGGATATACAAGGTTTTATGAAAAATCGTGATAAGTTTTTTCATTTTTTAATTCAAGGACAGCTTCAAAGAAGTGCTCTAGCGCTATTTACCATTAACGTTATTGTAACTATTGTCATAGATTTTCATTATTTATGTCGTAGGACTCCTTATCAAAGTCATTTACTCATCTCAAACCATTTAACCAAGATTTGACTGAGGATGTAGTGCAGTAATTTTGGAGTATGAATAATTGTGTCTTAGTAACAAACACAGTACACACTTGGCATCATCATCATCGTCATCATCAGCCCATCTCAGTCCACTGCTCGACATAGGCCTCGCCCAATGAGCGCCATCACGCCCTATCCTCGGCTTGTCGCATCCAGCATCTTCCTGCAGTCTTTCGCAGATCGTCATCTCACCGAGCCGGAGGGCATAACATAACTTTGTCTTATTCCGCTATGGTATTGTCTTTATGATGTACTCACATTACTTAAGTTCTCCTAATTATGTAACAAACGAAATATTTGGTTTCATTAAAATACCGTGAAACAAAAGACTGAATTGTGCGATGGAAAAAAATAAATTATTTATATATATAATTGATGATTGATAGTAACATGTGTGTGTATTTTAAATTATGACACAGCGGTACAGTTATATACATAATTAACAATGAATCACTGCGGCTGAAATAATGTGACGAAAATAATTTCTAATCATGACATTGTGACTGTACATAACGTAGTAACTAATACTTAATGAAATATTACATTCTGACTAATCTCTTGACACTCAAGCAAATATATTCTTATACAAACAATCTTAATTCTTATACAAACAATCACAACATATTCTTATACAAACTATAGCTTAAACAAATTAGTAATAGAATAGATCGATATTTTAAACTAATTTGTTACACTATAATTTTTGATGTAAATTATAAAATATGAAATCGTAATAGTCGAAATATGCATCTGTCTCAGAACATTCCAAAATTGTCTCCAAAGAGTTAATAAGGGTCTTGAAGAATCATTATTAAGATATATTATTATCATTGTCGTCATCGTGTCTCGGTCCACGGCAGACCATAGGCCTGCCTTAATGAGCGCAATAGTACCTAGCCTCAGCACGACCAAAAAGTAACACAAATAGCATAAACTCAAAAATATATAATAATACCTATTTTACTCACATAGATGTCACATAAAAATAATTAGCATCATATCTGCATACCAATGGTTAAAATGTCTCACTGAGCTCACCTCACAGATTAATTGAGTCTATTACAAAACATTAATATGTACTTACACCCACCTTCACAAGCGGCTATAAAGCGTCTGTGACAGAAATAGCGACTATATCCACTTCACCGTTGGATTTATTATGTAATTAGCGAAGTCGGAACTGCCCGCATATCTCGCAGGATGGATGTCTATTGTGCACTTATGGAGCTATGTGATCTCCATTTCCTGGATCGTTTCTTACGGGCCTTTCGCCTCACAATTTCAAATAAAACCAGGTCTGCAATGACCTTAAACAAAATCGTGTAGCGTTGTTTAATATATACTTTTTAACAATTCCATATTTTTTCTACTCTTGAGAATGGATGCATTTATGTCTTTCGATGTTGGTGTGTTGCAAGCAAGTCAAACATGTCTTCATTTCGTCTATATGTATTTATAAATAATGTACATAAAAATTAATTTATTGAAAATAATAATCAATGTATTTTTAATTATATCTGTGTGAACAAGCGTTTATTATTTCGATATCTCTGTATTTAGTAATTTCAGCGTTAACTTTATGACACTATTTGCTGAGTGTAAACATCTTTGCGACATGTACCGTTTAATTGGCCCGATGTCCTCCAACCGAGTGAATCTTGACCGAAATGTTAACAAGCTTCAATCTAATCACAAAACATCGTGCACATGGTCTTATGCATATGATAAAGAATACCCATTGTAGGTTTCTATGTATGTCAGTTCTTACGTAACGTTTCGTATTAAATATGATACTTACTAACGTTACTATCATAATTTTACTGTGTCTCCTCTTTTAAAAACTCGAAGAAAAATTGATATTGTAATTTTGTGTGATTTAAATACTTCAGTTTTAGTGTAATCGTTGACAGCCCTTAGATTCCTTCGCAATGTTCTCTACGCTGAGACGTCTACTAATCCAAGCTAATCAGTAATGACAGATCGCGGGCTTAACAGATAATAAGTTTGATAAAAATCATAAATATTCATAAATTAATATACTAGCAATATTACTTAATGTATACGTAGACTATCAAAAATTCTCACATTTAAAAATATATACGTTCATGCAATATTAAATTTATAACATATTGATATAGAAATTTTCAAAATATATGGATGATAATTATATTAAGTGACGTCACTTAACGACGCATCAAGCCCTAAATAATATTTGTACGTGTTACAATTCTATGAGGTACATACAATAATTGTATATCGAATTAATTTCCCATCAGTTCAATGAAGTGACAGACGGAAGCAAAAGCGTGTCGTATAGCTGAGGCGCAAGTCTCGGAATATATTTAAGAGATTACATGCGCTTTTCAACGGCACGTTAATAATTATAAGTCGATATGAACGTACAAAAAATGCGTGTGTAGTGTGACGAATGATGTGTGGCAAATTAATAAATAGCATCTAGAATAAAGTGATTGAAAAAGAACCGCATGTGAGACGCATATACGACTGTTACAAATTTCTCAGAACATGTAGCGCTATGATTTTGAGAATTGAAAATATCGACAGAAAGAGTGTTATCTTAACATTGAAAACACATTTCTTTCGATTTTAATTAAACACATGTATGATTAGTTTTCTTTTCTTATAATAAGGACTTTTTAATCTGGATAATGGTTACAATCATGTTTAATGAAATTTGTTAAAGATATAATAACATTTATAACTGTCAAATCCAATACACAGAGTAATTGAAAATAGAAGAATAGTCTCGTTATAGAATATCTAAACTAATATACCACATTACTATACTATGTCGATATATGTAATAAAATGTAATCGATAACATGAGAGAAGAAAAAAAATCTAATGGAGTAAAAATGTTCGGACGTCTTCGCACGTTAACCGATAAATCACCAGTAAATATCTTCGACCATTGGGTCCCACAAAAAGGCTGTAAGTTCCAAAAAAGTATCTAAATTTTAATAAGAACGACTCGAAATTCATGTTTATGGTCAGCTCAGGCGTTTGTCGAAGCTGACGGCCGCCCGTTTCCGCGGGAGCTAGACGGGTTAGAAGATGCTGACTAGCATCGATGGTCGGCGAGTGACGACCGCAGACCATAACATCGTCTGATAACAGGGTTAGATCACCGGTTGCCCGTTGACCCCCCGGGACTTCCCGGGTAAAGAAGAGATTCTCGAGGCCCGTGCTCTCGTCGTGGTAGAACTACTGCTGCCGTTTATCAAAACAATACGTATGTATAAGTACACATGTACTTACGTACACATAAACAAGTCGGTTCTACTAATCATCGTCGACGTATTCTGTGACCATTTCAGAATCTTGTGTGAAAACTCGTGTCGCTTTTATTAACAAAAGATAAATCTCAAGTTTCTTCCTTAGTATTCAATCAAAACAGATGCCAGGTATATACAATATAGACATTGTTGGCTTTTATTAAACGGAAGTAACTGGAAGCAAAATCGAACGGATGAATATGTAGATACTACGCAGAGTTCAATCACTGCAACAATTGTCAGTGTGATTTATCGATACCACACCAATAGACATAAAACATAGACCAAAAATAATTGGGCAACGTCACAACTAACTATAGATCTTGTGGTGTACATATTAAGAACTGAAATTACACAAATATTCTATCAAGCGCCTGTAAGAGTAGTTGGCTATCCATCTTTTGTCCATCGACTCAATCAATATAGGTCAGTCCGGAAACACCGAATAAAAACGGCATCTATTTTGAAACTTTAAAGAAACGGCAGCACTGCATAATAATAAAAGCAGATTGAAGTAGCTATAAATAAACAACGTTATATTCTTCGCCTACTCGTGTGACAAAGTCGGACGGCGGAGTGGTGTACAAGCTGAATCGAATGAAAGTGCAGAAATGTCATATTATATGGATCTTCTTTGTGAATCACTAGTTCAACTTCGACGTGAAACGAACTAGTCAAAGCTGCTGAACATTACAGATCTAAAACTACGCAAAGGCTATGCTCGTCTTAATACATTCGCTGTGCACCAGCGACATCCTGCACCATCCAACCATGCAATTCGCGTTATTCTTGTATGACATCATCTATCTACATATAATATACCACGACATTCTATTTTGCACAAGACTAAATTAAGTGACCGTCATTGTCAATAGATAAGTTAATGAAGAAAACAAAATGGTGTCCCTAACATGGGAATCCAAAATTCAGGAAAAATGAATCAGCCTATCTCATACTCAGTTTGCAATAGGATTGCAAGTATCCCGGGGTTGACTGAAAGCAAGACAATTAAATACATTCTTTTAACCTTATTTCAAGTGTTACATACGAATTATACTGACTCTGGTTATTTTATTAGTGTTAAGCCGGCTAAGAGGATCGCTGCTAATGTGGTTAAAGTCAAGTAATCAAGTTGCCGAAAATCCAAAATAGCTATAATAATTTACGAGTACAAAGTTGATTATAAATGTACCGGCTTAACTCACGTATGTTTTTCGGGGTGGCACGACTAGTTTCGGACCTGTACGAAGTCCTTCCTCATGAGCTTCCGGCGCTTGCAGCGAGTTCGCGGCGGAGATACCGGAGTACAGTTACGTGTTCCTTTTGGGACGTGAGGCTATCAACAAGTGCTCAGCGTAACTCAACATTTGATAACTACTCTTCCGTACTATGACAGTGAAAATCAGTAGAACCCACGGCAAAAAGTCCAGAGGCCAACCTATAATTACATCTACTATTACATCAGAATACTAATTAAAACAAAAAATAATTATATTTAAATTAAAAAAAATAATATATTTTATTCGATACATTATTTTCTACTATATTACTATTTATAAAAATGAGCGTAGGTCACACGGACGACCTGAAGAAGACAGCGGGATGCTGTTGGATTCGGAAGGCCTAGGACCGGAAGGAGTGGCGCCGATTAGGGGAGGCCTATGTCCAGTAGTGGACATCTAGAGGCTAACGATGATGATGATAATGATTCGATACATGTTTAAATTATGATAGTATGAATCTGATTTATTACAATGGTCAGTGATCAGCTGCGGGGAAGCAGTTTCGATAAAAGCAACAGGAGAAGAAGATAAATAGGAAAATAAAAAATATTGAGAATATTTAAAATTACATTAATTATATTAATATTGAAGATTATTGGTTTAGCAGGAGAATAAAAAATATTAACACTAACATTGCTCGTGTATTAGAGCTATAGTTCAATATTGATGTTAACGTCTCAGAAATAGATAATATGAGTCGCTTGAATATTCGTCATAAACATCTGTTATATTGTTGTTTTACGAGATAGCAAACGAGCCCGCTACATGCCGAATGATAAGCGGTTATTACGGTTCGCAAATTCTCTGCAAACACTGCATATTAAATCACACCTCCATCCTAATCCTGTGGCCAACTTGTTACGGAAATAGCATGTCTTTACTCACTAACACGCCCCAAAGCTATGCTAGGAATAAAGAAACTTCATTTTTTTTTCGTCGAAATTTTTCATTTTCTTAGTTAGTACCTGACTTTAAATTTGCTATCTTCTAATTATAAATATCTATTCATTATTCTATAACAATATACACTAAGTTGTGTAAACCAATAGATACTGGATAGTTCACAGAACAATCTAACAATATGTCATAGACGCATTTATATCTCGCTTGTTTATTTATTTCGTGATTATTCTTCAAGTTACCAGTAAACCGAATGTTTACATATTGAAAAAATTAAATCTTAGAAGAAACCGTGTATAGTACAAAGACACTGCACTATTCACCAATACTATTCGATAGAGTCAGGTCACGCTGGTTCGAATTGGAATGCCCCCAGCTAGCCACTGACGATGTATGTATATCAAGGTCATATTACAAAAAAATTAACCCTCGGTGGCCGATAACATGAACACTATATACAATATTGGTACTAAGTTCAGTGGCTTTCAAACAGTGTACCGGAAAATGTTACCGATACAGTCTGCGGTTGACTCCAGCATGGGCTAGCTAGTTTGACAGGTACAAGAAAACCTAAAGTAACAAATAAAGTGATATCCATCAAGAAAATAGAAAATATGATTTAAATAGGATTAAGTAGCCACAAGATTGTAACGTCCGAGTTTAATATGAATCCTCAATCTTTTAAACGGTACCCTTGGTGATGATAGTACAAACCTAAACATATTTCCTTAGTACTAGACTGTTTATGTCAATCAGAATTCACATATTATTCGGTTTTATGCGATTCTTATGTATGTAAACTTAGCCAAGGTATCTTTACAAAGAATGTATAAACAACCCTTCCTTTTCAAAGAACTATCAACATATTTAACTGCAAGCAAAGTAAAGATCTGTAGTTTTAAGCAAAGACCCAAACATGACCGACCTTACCACGTTAAAGGTCGGTATGTTACACAATTGGTGCCCGTTCTTTTGGATTATTAATAATTATAATTTATTATTAATTAATTATTAATTAATTATTAATGATTATTAATTAATTATTAATAATTATTGAATAAAATTGGTCCTTCTTGTTTCTGAGATTTTGGATTCCATCCCCGGATCGGATTCTATTAGGTTTTTGTATCTTGAAATTCCTAGAATTGTAAATATTATGTTTCTTTTTGAAATATACTAAGCAATATGAAGTATTCAAAAGACATAAAATTAAATTTTGGCCTTGTAACGTAAACTACTCGTATAATTAAGTTTAATAAACACAAACTTACCTCACATTCCAGGATCACAACGGAGCCAGATTGTAAATATACTAATAGACCCAAGGAAATGATTGGTCGACATGTCTTACAGGAATTATGTGAGTACATACTTACATACTTACATCTATATTTAATAAAGTTATGTGTAAAATATTCATAGTAAATTGAATGGTATATTGAAACTAGTTGTCGTCGTCAAAATTACCATAAAAGCTTTTCTATAAAACTGGTGCTAAATTCCAATCCTTAGTCTACTATTAATCAGTCTGCTCCAAGAACGAAGGGCTCAATAAAATCCCTCCTTGTGTGTTACCTCCATGCGTACACGCATTCCTGTCGCTATTTATAAAGCGGTCAAAGGAACAGCTTTATGTGTGATAGTGTTGAATGAAGATTATGGAAATATTACATTTCTGTTAAACTTCTATTGTAATTTATTAATCTGTTTAAGTTTTTTCTTATAAATATTCTCTTCTATTTAATAGTAAAGATAAAAATGTGCTACAATTAATGTGTAATAATTCTTATAAATTTCAGTATGATTCTTCACCATACAGCAGACCACGGGATACAGGTAGAACGACAAACCACATATCAACAGATCGACCCACCGCGGTAACTGCAAAGTACTTAAATACCACGCCATCATATAAGTCGTCTAGTATACCAGTTCTGTCTAATGATCGCTCTGCAAGAGAAGAAACACCAATTTCAACCATCGCGAATAGATACGCTAGTTATAACAAATCAGACAAATCCACCTCTAAGTATGAAAAGAAAGACTATGCAAGTAAGCTTACTGTACCATCATCTCCAGTGAGTTCTAACAAAAGTAGAGATGTCAGTCCAGTGTCAACCTCCTCAAAATACAGCTTAACTCGATCCTCACGTCATATTAGTCCAGATCGGAGAACAAAGAGCTTAAAAGAAAAAATTCGCGATGCCAGTCCTGTTGATCGGGAAAAACACATTCCAAGTAAGACTGATAAGTCAACAGGTTACAGTAGCCTGTCAAATTACAAATTATATCCTAGAACTCCTAGCTACAGTCGACCTACTTCCAGAACAGAGACAAAACCCGAAGTCACTGTTAATAGATATGCGATAGCTAATCGCCTATCATCGAGTTATCTAAGAAGCCCTACACCCGTTAAAAGAACTTCGTTGTCACCAGTTAGTTGTGCAGACACGAATAAAAGTGAAAATGATAAACTTTTATCACCATCTACTATAGAAGAGGAAGAACGTAATGATAAGAACGAAACCAAAACGAAACACCTACAGAATGGAAATGAAATAAAGGTAGATGATAATGAAAGTATTGAAACTGTATCTGTTATTACACGGCACACTTCACCTACTCCACCCGGATCTTCATCGTACGTAAGATCTAGAAGGGCGGATATGGCTAAGACAGTTGAGAAAATAGTAACACGTGCCAAAAAGAAACCTGAAATGGTAGATAAAGAAATCCAGTCAGATCGACTTGATGATCCTACGCGGTCTAGTAGATTTGGCAGCACAAGCAGAACAAGCATAACAAATTGGACGTTTTATGCTCCAAATAGCAATCATTACACAGGTTATGCAGGTAGATATTCAACTCAATACTCTAATTTACGCGATAATGTTACCAGTAACTCGTGTGATAGAAGTAGTCGTAGTCATAGCACCGAACCCGTATCAAAAGAAAATACAACATCCTATTCATATTCTGAAAGTAGTAAAGATAAAAATCATGAAAACAATGTTCTACCAGAAGAAACTAATGAAGAGACGAAAATTGATTGTGATTCAAATGTAGATAAAGAAACATCAGACATAGTTATAAATGTAAATTTAAAGTTAAAGAGTACTAAAAATTCAATGAATTCTACAGACTTAGTGTCACCTGAAATATCAATTACAAACAGTCAATTACCTCCACAAGCTCCTAAAACTGATACACCAGGGAAAACTAAGAAATTAAAACCACGTAAATGTAGTACTGATTCTTCATCAGATTCTACTTCGAAAAAGAAAGTAATAAAAAAAAGAAGTAAATCTGCAAGCTCTACGGATTCTAATCAGGAAAATGAAAAAACAGACAAAGAGTCAAGGTCCACAAAACTTTCTACAAAATCATCATCACTGACCAATACATCTAAAAGCTCGACAAAGTCTAAACATTCCAAATCACGTGAAAGTAATAGTCCTGAATCAAGTATCACTTTATCTACCCAATCTTCAATTAGTGAAGATGAGTCAGTGTCAAAGTCAAAAACAAATGACATTTCAAGGACATCAGCTGATGAAGTTTCAATACCAACGGATCGATCTGCTAAACAGCTATCACCTACCAATTTAAACAAAAACGATGGAGGCACTGAAGAAGCTAAATCTTTCTTAATAAGAGCTTTAGCACCCGTGACTAATCTTTTTAAATTAAGATATCAAGACTCAAATGAGAACAGTCGTTGGTTGGAAAATTCTAATTCAGAATCAACTGGTAAAGATATTTCAAACTTTATAACAGAAAGTGGGACTAGTAAAAGTAAAACTAGCTCTGATAACATTGTTGCATCTAACGACGACCATGTGGTCCAGTTGAAAGCCATCAGGCACATAGAATCTGGTGAAAGAGCATGGTGGCTTGATTCAGAATCGGAGAAAAAAAGTTATAGCGGAGAAAAATCTAGACGTCTTGAAACAAGCAAGGAGCATGCAAATGAAAACCTGTCAACACGATCAAATGAAAACTTAGACATTAAAAAACCTTTGAAAAAAGTTATGTATCAAGATGATGAAAAGCCATGGTGGCTTGATAGCAGTGCCAATATCCCCGAAGGTATTGAACGTTTAACGCCCCCTCGAAAATCGTCTAGTGATAGTGACAAAAGTGAGAAATACAACTTCTTCAAAGTACGTCACATAGAGTCGGGTGATAAAAAGGACTGGTGGTTAACAAGCAATGAAAATTCATCAAATAGTAATAAAGTTGATACATATAATAGCATTAATTTAAGTAAATCTGGTTCTGATCAAAGAAGCTTTCCCTTAAGGCGGATAAGACATGTAGAATCGGGAGAACGTCCTTGGTGGTTATCAAGCGACAAAAACATTCCAGAAGGCATTGAAAAATTACCGACACCGCCACCACAAACAGATAGCGATAGCTCGGATTCTGAGGAAGTTCGTATCTATGTACCGTCTTCACAAATACCCCCTTTTCCTCTACATTTGCCTGATGACGAGCCGCTCGGTGACAGGAGAAGCCCCGAAGGCTTAGAAACTCCGAAAAACAACGAAGAATACGAAAAACGTAGATCGCCATATGAAAATAATCGTAAATATAGACGGGCTTCTTCATCGAGCCTTTCATATCAAAAGAACTCAGAAAAATATATATCACGTTACACGGATATTGATGACATATTAGGAACTTCAGGTCAGATATACAGCCCATTTATGGATTCTTTACTGGCAAGGAGAACCGGTCAAATATCTTTTGACGACGATGAGTGCGAAGAGATCGACCCGACGCAAGTAAGAATCCACGACAGCACTCCGCAAATGCCTGTCATTAAGAAACTTGGATGCAGGTAATTTGTTTATTTATTCAACTTATACATTATTAGCATTCTGCTGTATTTATAGAGATACTCGTAGCTCTGAGACTACAAACACAGATTACAAACGATTCGTGTTAGGCTATGCTACGCATGGTTAGCATTTGTATATGGATGATTGTGTAGATTCTTTGTATCTACATTAAACAGACTTTGTAAATTGGCAGACGTCATTATGGAGAACTGCAAGATATAGGTTTCCTGATGACATATCCTTTCATCATTGCGGTGAAGTGATATTTAATCTCTAAGAAGAAAATTATTTGTAAATAAAGAATTATTTGTAAATAAAGAAATGCGCATCAGGATTTGTATGCCAGACCACGGAGCGCGTGAATGAATTCTAAACTATTACGTATTGATTACTAACATTGAAAATTATAGACATTTGGCAAACTCTGGTCGCTCCCTGTTTGCCCGCACTTCAAATGGACTAAAGAAATAATTATAAGAATTGCTATGTATATGTACATATATATGAATAAATTGTGAATAATTTTCTAATAAAAGATTCATCGTGTACATTTCAGGACGGACATCGTTGACTATCAAGAAGAAGATCAGGTATGTCTTGATAATCAGTTTCCTTGACGTAATTATTTTTAACGGTATGAATTAACATATAATAAGTTGATGGCCCATGGTTCCCAATTGTAATGTAATTTATAAGTTTAAAAACAGTATAAGGAAAAATCGGTTACTATCAACGACGCAACACTTATCTCTAACGGAGAACAAACATTGAAACAGGCTGTTAAAATAAATTGCACCGCAGCTAACAACATCAGCTGTCCTTAAAAAAGTGTTTGGAAGTGACAAAAAATAATCTATAGATAGGCTATAGCATTTTAAGACACGTTGTCCGACTTAATATAACTTTATTACTTAACTTAATATCAGTATGTGACAAAGAAATAAAATAAAATAATCGGCAAGCTAAATTTTATTGTGCGATCTTTTCAAGTTTTATTGTTTTAAAATTAATAAACAGAAGTATGTACTACAAAATATTACCAATAAAGAAAATAATACAAAACAAGTAAAAATATCATGAAACTTTACGTTACATAGACTTATATTGGCGGCAGCTTAATTTTTTTAGAAATCTAACCAAAGATGGGGACAATGTATTCGCAAGTTTAACTCGGCTTTAATAATACATATAAATTAAGGCGTGAAAATCGAAAAAGAAATGTTTGTAAAACAATTTAAAACA
>DWEC01001852.1:0-12577 GCA_018245735.1 Microceris miodesmiata | reverse complement strand
CCGCATATCGAAGCCGCGTAACTAGAAAGTCTGCCATTAGCGAAATGTTACAAACAGATCTATAGAAAGGTAATGATGCGAGCTAGTATACAAATGTGGGTAAGTTATTACTCCGCGCGCTATTTGGGGTGAACAGAGCTACAATAAATATTCATCATTGTCCCAATGCCTTTGAAATTGAGATATTATTATGTAACTGTTTTTTGATAAGAAGGTAAGTCTTTTGACTTTCGCATATTTTTTATTCTTATGATTCACATTTTTGTGTATTTTATGTGTGAGCAATATCTTCTATAGTCCTAACTGAAGATGGATTGTTCCACTCTTACAATCATTTTCTCGATCCCTAGGTCTGAAAGCTAGTTACATTTTTTCTAATTATTAATAATTGAATATCATTCAAAAGCTTGTTTCCGAAACACCTAATATATAAATAACTAACTTAAAATGGAATCATAATTCTAGAAAATGACTATTACTAATGATACTCCTTTCTCTGTGGACACGTCTACGAAACATGTTATTGCAGTAATGCAATAACATGTCCCAAATATCAAAAACCCAACTAAATAGTTTTGAACTGGGTAATAAAACTTTTTTCAATGCATATTTCTTATTTTAAGGATTACGACTATTTAGAGATTACCTCCGATACGAGTACATCAATGGAAGTAAGCAGACGATATATCTACATGTGTATGTAAAATAATTATTACCAAACACTACTACTATAACTGAGACTACTATAATCTCTACTACACTAATCCACAAAGACAAGACTACCATATAAATAAATGTCGCTAAAATGTTCGAGTGTGCGAGCATCATCGTTTCTATCATTATGATTATGATAACAAAGAGTGATAACAAAGCAAACTACAAGGCATATTAATTGTTTATAGACGCCACCGAGTTTATTGCTCACCCTCTACAGAATTTATTAAAGATAATTATCCCTATTTCGAAATTCTGCAGTGGCCATTTTCATATTAATACTGTGACAAGTATACAGGATTTATACACACCCAAATAGAATTATTTATAAAGTTACAGTAGGTACTGTAAATGTTAGTTCGCCTGTGTGTTTTGAAGTGAAAAAATAATTCAAAGTAACGAGAGGTGGAACGGAACGAGAAGGCAGTTCGGCCGTTATTAATGTCCAACACGTACAGGAGCCATAAGCAAAAGTGACGATTCAGTGCGCGCTAAGTGAATTCGTATGTCGCCGCCACCTCCAATTTACTGACGGGAACCAATCATCATTACTGAGGGTCAGCGCGATCAAAATGGACCAAACGGCCGTTCTGGACGCACCTTTATTGAAAAAGGACAATTATACAGAAACACTAGCGAGGGAAGGGGATGGCGACCGCGTTCAGCAGCCATCGTAAACAATTCGGCAAATGAAAGATTATGTTTATCGAATTAAGGTGTTCTTTTGCGGCCAAATAAAATTTCATCTTTATTTTAGGGGATAACTTTTGATTGTACGATATGGGTAATATGAAGCAGCGTGTTTGGCTTCTGAGATTTGGTATATTTTTGCGTCTGTAGGCTACGGTACATACAGATATACTCATACAAGCATCATTATCATCATGAATGCTTCTTCCTATTGGACTCAGCTCTTTTACCAAATGAGAATGGTTGAAACTATGATCTACTATACAGGCCAAGTGTGAGATAACTAACGCACACTTTAAAGAACGTTAAAAAGATTACTACAGCAAATGGGTTTCAGCCTGATATTTCCATCACCATAACACGTTTAATGAAGGTACATAATTTGTATAGTGAACGGCTTATTGTCTGGATTAGAACCATAGACTCGGGAGAGGATAGTGGAAATCAATGCTCTTTCACTTTACATGGCTGGTGATACTTATTATTATTATAATATTTTACTATAGGTATACAAAGTTAAGAAAAGTATTGCTGTCTTGTAAACTGTTTCATAGAACGATATAAATATAAATTCCAACTAAGTTTTTAAACGTAGCATCTCCATTGTGTCTGGAGTTTTCATTTTACAAATTTAATTCGTTCTTCACGGGCAAAGTGACCTTTTACCACGTGAGACTGCCGAGACAGGACGAAACGGTGTATATACAGACGTCACATAAACAAAACTGTACTGTAATATATCTGTATAAAGCTTAAAATGGACTGCGGCTGTCTCACCGTCTTATTCCAGGATGATTTAGGTGAGAAGACAATGCAATCTATTCTCGAGACGACCGTTATATAGAAACAGGACCCTATACAATTGGGGATAAAGTAGAAATTTCAGTGGCTTCTTGCAATTTGAACTGAAGAATCCTTCGCATTTTACTGAAAAATGTGTAAGAAGTAAGGCAGGGAAAGCCACGAGACCCGTTATAAAGACATATTATTCTTTTGAGGCGAAGTGCGAGATATAGGCGAGGCGAGAGCGCAGTAGTAATCCGTAGAAGGTACTATCCGATTGTCATTGTTCGTTTTTATAATGTAAAGAATATTTTTTTCCTCTTTTCAGCTTTGTATCGCTGTATCTCGAGATTGCTTTCTTAGCGCTAGTTGAAAACTGTTTTGAAATAAAACGAAGCTAATGCCTCTGAAAGTAACTTCTCTTTTGATGTTGTAAAGTAAAAATCTTATTTAGGGGCCAAAAAATCCACTATTTAAATATAAGTAATTATCGTAGTCGATATTAATGTAGGTAGTTAAACACTAGATATAATTTTAATTCTTCTTCTTTAATTTATTTGCATATCCATACGAACGTCCTGTGCATATTATGGTGACATAAGTATAAAAATATTGTAAACGTAAGATCTAAGAAAACGAAAAATAATTCATAAGGAAAAGTTTATAAGAATAGTGGTCAGGCTCGCACATTGAAGATAAAACCATCCAAGTACATTCAATAGAACGGAACTCAGCACTACGTCATCACTGCGCTTATCCGAACATTTCAGCTATGAAAAATTCAAACTCCACCCATTTCCCGAACACCAGAGAAAAAGCCTCGCTAGTTCCTGAAAGTGTCGAAAGCATTTTGGCGTACAGTCCGAACAAATTCAAAACAAGCATAAATCAGCGAGCACAAATAAAAAACTAAGGTAAGCGCTCCTGTTGTGGGCCGGCCCGTCGACAGGATCCGGCCAGCGGAAGCGAGTCTATTGGCGTAAAAAAGCTACGAGTCAACTGGCCAGTTTGTCGGTTTATTTACATCGATTACTTTTTATTTTTACGTATATCGGGTAGCTTTGTGACTTTAAATAAGTTTTTTATAAGTAAATTCAAGCATTTTATTCTTATACACGGGCATACAAATACACTTAAAATTTGTGTTACAACAACAAATTGTGTTAAAACAACAATTATTTAAATTTTAGGTAATACCGCATAGTTCGGATATGAGAATAGATTGACAAACAAGAGAATGGCATAACAGATATACAAAGTAAATTTCGATTAATGCAAGTTACGGGGTAGATCTATTTGGACCAAACATGTTAGATACTATTTCATAAAGTGATGAATGTAGAAGAAGAACATTACGTCTATAGGATAGAGATGTTTGACGCTTGATACTTTCAGCATGCCCCATAGTAGCCATCGTGTGGATATAATTATAATTACTACTGCTTACCCCCGCCCGTTTCCTATTCCCCTATATAAATTAAAGTTTCTTAAGCAAAGGGAACAAAGCTAGTGAAAATACATTCTCATCAATTCATTTAAAAATGTAAATTGTACCAGTTCATATTTTTACAAAAGTAAGACTTATGGCACGTGCATAAGTAAGGCGGCTGATCATATATTTTATATTAAGTTTAATCTACATAATATCTTTAGGTTCAAGATATGATACTACGGTATACTATGGTATACATAGTATTAACGTGATACATAAGTGATTTCATGACTCTTCCGATTATCTAAAAATGTACTTCAAATGTTCATTAGTTTTTAGTGGCCACATCATTTACCTTAAGTACTTAAAATAGACAAAGAATGTAATACTGTGCAGTTGTTCAAGGACGTCCAAACATATCCCCCACCACTCCACGAGTCCCTCTGTAAACCGGCGGCCACGCGTCGCCATTCGTCGTGCACGTGTGTTGTAAATTAAAAACCTTTTCTGCTCCGGCGCTATTAATTGCCAGATATCGGTGCCGTTACCCTTCAGGCGCAGGGCCCGTGAGAAAAACACAATTAATGCGCTTTGAGAAATAATCTTGATCTATTATCATAACCGACATCATTTAATCTTTGGAATTTTGTTAGTACCTAGCTAACATAGACGCAATGTAATAAAAAATATGTAATCATATTATAATAACATATTTCAAAACATATAATTATTCACACTATAATTAAATTGTTGTTACAAATTTTGCAATCAACATATGTACATTAGTGTGGAAATTGATTTTCTTCTATACCTCTGTGTATATAAAGTAATTATTCAATTTGATTATTATTACATATGGGTTTTCGATCATTACAGACATAGTAAGAAATTAATATTAATAAAATTATTCCGCCAATATTATTCCAATAATAAGAAGTATTGAGGTGATACAAAATGGAAAATACAAATCTACCTCACACGAAATGCTCGATGTTTGAATAAGGACACAAAGCAGACAATAGGTCCGGTATAAGGGAGGGTGGGCAGGCGCGCACAATCGTCGAATTATGCACGCTTTTATTAATACTCGGAATGGTGATTCTGCATGGCCACCGACCTACAGCGTGCCGAGCTCATTGTGATTTTAAATTTAATTTGATAAATTATATTGGTCATATATAAAAAATGTAGGCAGCATTGCGAGCGTTTTTGTTTATTTTTTTTATTTCCTAAACCTAAAATGAGGTAAAGTAATAAAAATCTTAATTAAGGCAATATAAACAAAGATTCAACGAGGTGCAATTGAATATAGAGAACCATAATACTTGTAAAATTACACACTACAACAACCTTTACAATAAACCATACTTAAACCAATGCACACGGACTTGCGGACTTAGTCCGAAAATTTTATCATCGCAAAGCTTTTCAAAACTCATTTAGAAGAAATTACAGTTCAATCTGCAGCACATCTGCTACACACTACGCAGTAACAGTCGTATCAAAGAATGCCAGTACGATTGACGTGTCTATCTCTCAGAGGGATCTTTTGATTAAAGCTATCCGCTCCTGGATCGCGCAGACACGTGGACCGCACTGATATCGCTCGACGGAGCAAAGGGACTGGAGAATGGACGGTGTATTATAGTTTAAGAGCACTTCTATAAATAATCTCGAGTAAATGTAACCATCTGGCGTTGATAGCTTGCTAAGGACAAAATGCTTAATTAATCTTAAATGTCCTAAGGCCTATGTCCAGCAGTGGAGTGAAATAGGCCGATGACGATGACGATGATGAATCTTAAATTACACGATTTCTAATATTTGAATTTTATCTTCATCACATTGATAATTATTAAATGAAAATGACATATATGTGACTCCTTTGATGTCATATGTTTTTGATTGTCAAGCATAACACAAACACGATGAAAAACCAGTAACTTCATGTGTTACCTGTAATCTTTCATCTTTTGTAAATTTGAGACACAAACTGAAATGTTAGGTATTTAAGGCAATCCATCTAACAAAAACTCCAACATCGCAATTATGTCAACACATTACAATACATATTATATAATTTTACAAATACATGTTCACATGAATAATGTTACAAATTAAGTAATTCTTTTAATATTTTTGTTAACCCTACATATACATAATCACTTTATTTTGAATTCGTACAAGGTACAAAAACAATCTAAAACGTTTCTATTAGTGAGAGAAAATAGAAAATAAAAGTTCACTTAATAAAATACAATCAAAACAATAGCTTGTAGTTGCAGAGATCTCGGGACCCAGGACTGGCGGTGGATGAAGCAGGGGCTCCATGGTTGTTCGTGCGTGTGAACCCGCGCACCGCGAGGGGCACGGCTAATGCATTGTTGCCGCTGACGGGGGCCACGGTCAGACTTAATTCGCCATCCGCCATTTTGTAGATTAAAAACTGTTATTTTTTGCGATCGCCCCGAAAGGGGAATTAGAGGTGCATTAATTGAATCCCGTAAGCGTGCTTTGGTTTTAAATTTAGAATTAGCGTGAGGCGACGTGTGTCATGTGCGAGGTGGTGGAACACAAATTCTATATCAATTTGTTTTGTGTAACGGTAACCATGTTACTTTATCTATCTCGAAAGATAATTTTAAAGTTTTAAAATAATTTAATGTAGTAGGTACATACATTTTCATATTGTTAATTGAGTACGTAATTAGTGAAATTTTCAAATTGCAATATAATTTATGTTAAGATGGTTATTCATATAATAGATTTTTTGATAAGTAGCTTTAAAACTTACTTTTACTAAATAGCTTAATGTATCCTTAAAATATTCATAAAATGTTTACTTTATTACGTAACATCACGCTTGTGATTCGAGAAGTAGGCAGATGAATGAAAGAAGTACATTTCTATGTTTCACCAGTTACGTTTTCGTTCTACTGTGGAATCGATGATCAGCCTATTGCCATGCACCGGACACGAATCCAAACACCGCGCGACTATTACAAATTTAAAAACAGAAAAATCCAAAAGCACTCGACTCAGTGTCGGACTTCTCGATCGGTAGTCGCGCTTGTAACCACTCGACCATCCAGGCAGTAAACTTGGCCAAGTGTAGGTTTATCAATGTATCCATTGTTTCTAACAAATTGCCTCCGCGACGAGAAAAAGAGAATAATATAACAAACAGCACCCTGACGATAAAAAGTGAATTTAAAATCAGTTAACTTGACGCCAAGCGCGAGACAAAAAAATCAAACCGTTAACATTCGTCCCCCACCTTCGCGCGTAATTAACATAAAAATAATTTATGACATGAAATATCGGCGTCGCACTAACAATGAGTGCAATTTTCCATGCAATAAATATTGTAATAATAATATTTAGCAGGGGGCGAGTGACAATGGCTGAGATTGGTCGCGCGTCACCACGAGCGGCGCGCACCTTGCCGCCGTCCCCCGCTCTGTAATAATAACGGTTCCCACTCATACGTCACTGCAACATTCATTATTGATCCGCCATACTATTTTGTTTGATCTCGCTAACGGACATGTAACAAGGAAAAGTAAAAGTAGGTACATAAATGAAGGTGTATAATATGCGTGCTTGCAGTAACATTAAAGTCCCAGATCAATAATATTTATAGAGATTTCCAGATGCAAAATATTACAATTATAAAAGTGTAAATCATAAATAAATAAATCATCTCCTTTCTTCGTGACTAGTAATCCTTTGTTTAAGATTGACTTATGGCATGAACGTGTTTTGAAATGTATCTAGCATTCATTTAATGGATGAAAAGCGTTTTATATGAAATTTATTGCGTTAAAAATATATTGCGAATAGCTTGGCTAAGACATTCCTGGCAAGACTTTGATTAATTAAAAATTGAAAAATGATTTTTTATTACAAATTCCACTAATGAGTTTAAATGATAAATTTTACACCAAACGAAAGTATGACATATACAACATACAATATATCTATAACGAGAGTTCACAACAACATTTGTGGATACAGATACTACGTTTCTATAAAAATATTGAAAGCACGACACTGAAATATATCTTGGACAATACAAAATGATGAAAAGTGCAGATTGCAAGCTGCAGATTGACGAATGTTACAGCTACGGGCACCGCGACGATGTACAACTAACTAATAATTTAATTCAACGTCTCTTTCAAATACTTACACCTACTACTAAAACAAATGCTTAGTTGTAATGCATTCAAATTTAATTGGGCATACGTCCCACCTGTATCTAAAAAGCTATAGATCACAACGATAATAAATAAAATATAAATCGTATAATATTTCAAATATCTACATGAAATATTGTAAGTAGTTGGGACTATACGAATACGGCCTTATCATGGGTAATTGACTTTCAGACTACATTCATAAGAAATCCAATAATAGTGCTGTGTATTGGATGCAAAATACGAAAAAAACAGTAGCTAACAAAATAATTATTTATTACAACAACAAATATATTATTCGTCTGAACATTTCATTCAGATACACAAAGTAATATTTGTAGATATCTTTTACGGACATGTCTACCCACGAATCAAAGCTACCTTACACTTAAATACCACCCCAATAACGAGAAACACCCTACGAAATATACCCTTCGTATATTAAATTAACATAAACACGAGCGAGCGGGCTCGCGGATCAAATCGGGAAGACAAATCTATCAGCTGGAAATCGTTAATTCTATATTTCTGGGCCCTTTCACTCGAGGGAGGTGTGAATGGCGCGCTAAATGTATTAGAATTGAATGTAACTTTGAGTTGCGAAGTGTACCTTTGTGTGTAGGTGAGCTTTGAAACCGGGTTGATAATTAAAGGATAGAAGCAGATGGTATTCCAATTGAGTTCACATAGACATTTGATTAAAACAAAATATTTCAAAGTATACACTGTCTTGCGTGAGGTTCCTTTCTTAAAATTTGAGACACAATGTAATCTTATGAACTCAAGCAGTATTAGTAGACTTTTACGTAATTGAATGGATTAGATATACAAGTATGTTTAGAAGCTTTGGTGGAATGAACATCAACCAATCGGTGCCCATCGTGGTCTTTATGGTTTTATGTGGCGTAAGAACTAACATCTATTAAACTAACACATAAATATTCAATACCTATACATGACGTCTCAGTCAATCTAAAGCTGTTAAGCCCAAGAGGCCACCTTTGGTGTAGGTACACGTTGCTCAAAGACCACCCCTTGTAATAGTAATTCAAAGAAGGTCTATCGCTTGGAAATCGTAATTTCTACATTTATATGTTTGCGCCCTTTCCTACCAGGGAGACGTGAACACGCCGCTAAATATATTACATGTGACATTCAGAAATTGATGAGTAAATCGTATCTACAGGGACTTGTTATGATAAAAAATGTTATAATAAAGTGATAATCTAGTGACAATTTTTGATTAAAGTTTTGCCTAGCCTGTTGACTTAGTAGTGTGGATCCTGTAAGCTGAGTTGGGGGTTGTGGTTTTGATACCCACGTATGGAATACATGTATTTGCAAACCAGAAGTATTTGATTGGTGTATTAATACATATAATAATGAATTTGATTAGCTGTTTGGTTTCGATATAACGGGCCCACACCTTAGGTTACCTACTGACTTTTTAGATAACCTAAGTGAATTCTTGCTTTATGCTGGATTGTGACCAAACGTGGGTTGTAGCTATTTACGAGATAATGTTATTACTTATTAACACCGTTGTGGAGAAAGCTTCACTAATTCGCGGATACAGAACCGAGCCCATCGATTGGATTGAACATAATACTAATAAATACAGAATGTGATGTGAGTGTTTTCACCGCGCTGTGTACGGCACTATTTTGCATATGGATGGTATTCCGCGATTATCCACATAACTGGCACGGAGTGAGCGCCGCGAGTGAGCGACGCCACGCGTATTTACCTACGCCTAAACTACTCATTTGAATACACGTATGAACGGGACTTTTTAACATCGTATCGATAGTTTTATATTTACATGCAACTTGCATCTGTCCGACCGTACGTGGCTGGCGAGGCAGACTGAAGCCTTAATCCTTTTCATTCTGAGAGGTCGAACAGTGAAACTGTTTAAGTATTGATGATGATGACGATAAATTGTCTTTTAATAGATAAACAATGCCTGTAACGTGTTTGAGGGCATTTTCGTTCCTTTCTATATGAATGGTTTTTTTGTACATTTACTGTTGATAGTATACTGATAAGCAGGTATCAGTGGTTCGTTTTACTACTTTTCCTGTAATTATGTATCTGTTCCTAAAATACCGCCCTATAATCAAACGAAAGTAATTATTATTGGAGACTTGCTTTTACATTTATTTTTTACATTTAACTCATAATAATATACAAACTAGAAAAAGAAGTGAATTTGATAAATAATATCTACACGTTACTACTAACAACACCTACACGTTACTATAAAACGATAAATAATACGTAACTGTAAATACTTTCAAAGATGTCTATATAACCTTATAAAAATAAATCTACATAACTGAACATTTTGCTTTATCTTTATATAGATACAGAAATGTTATTATGTTTTTACGTTGTATGTATCGACACGACACGGGCTCATCACTACAACTAAACCAGTGTGTATGGCAGCGGTGGCCGAGTTTGCATAAAATCCTCATTTGTCAAGCACTAATGCAAGGCGTCCGCGGCAGGCCCGCTCTGCGTGCTGACGGAGTGACGTCACGGGCTGCAGACCTTGCCCACTGGAAAGGTACTAATTCTGCGTTCAATTTCGTGCAGCGTTGTCGGAGGGTAAGAATTGTGACAGATGTAACTGTCTATGTTTCTTCTTTTAATGCAAATCGTGAATGAACCTACGATTAAACGAAAGCGAATACGAACCAATGAAGAAATTATTTAATGAACGAATGAATAAATATGTTTATTTGTTAAAGCCTGCGTAACAATGTTACGTTGACAATCTGTAATTTTTCACATTCCAGCAAACTCTACCAATGAACCGGTAAACCTACTTATTTTTAAGCAGTAAGTTATGCAGATATTAAATCATAAATTAAATTAAAATTTGAATGGCACGTTTTTAAAGATGTGCACGCCAGGATTTAAGCGTAGGTTCCCGAAGTAAGAGGCAGAATTTCAAATCGTTAAGCATTGTGTAAATATTATGTTCTTTACTTGACGGTCATTCAAATCGTCATTCAAGTCGTAACCGTAATCTATACAACTATAATTAAATACAGGTAAGTTCATAAGCTTATTGTAATCATGTTAATGTACTCATGAATTATGCATTTTTAAATGTATTACACCAATTAAGTAGACCTAAATTAATAAATTTGTGTTAGTACTGTTATAAACAATGTATGAGAGTTTTCTTCGCAGAATTTAAATAGTAGTTTACAGGGCCGTTTAAATAGTAACTTACAGGGCCTTAATGGACTCAACGTAGATAGAAGTTGGGTGATCTCATCTATCTTAATCGCCCACCCCTACACTGCAACAGACATCTGATCGAACTTTATTGACGGAATAAAAGTGCATATAAACTTTATGATGTATAAACGGATCATTTCTCTAAGTTAATGGGGCAGACTCTTAGGAGAAGAGACTAAAACTAACGTTATAATGTAATTTAGCAATCGATAAAAATTAGAACATATTTACATTAAATATACATTGCCGGCTCAGTAATGCAATCGAAGTTTTAAATTTGAAGTAACGAATTAATGTACAATGATTTTCTATAATGATCGTGGTAAGATTGACAATTAAGTGTAACGTTATTGTCACCATAAATTCGAGTTAAATAGGAGACATATATTTTAATGTACGTTTATTGGAGTGTTTATGAAGAGGAGTCTTCAAAATTGTCGTTACGTTTTGTAGGTACTTGTAATAGATTTGTTGCGGCTTCAGTTTATTTCCGAGAACTTAACGCGAGTTTGGATAGGTAATGAAAATTTATGTTATTGAAATTTTACAACCCAATGTGAATATTTTGCTTTCTTAGTAAGGTCAAGGGTTAGATGTTTCTCAACATTTCTATATATGTATTATATTTAATTCAAATCTAGTTTTCAGACAACATTGGAATCATTTATAAGGGGCTTACTTTCTCAGGCAAATTTAAAAACTTGCCGAAGTAACTTTTAGACCTTTTGAAGTTTTTGGATGGACCCTGTCTAGCGTGATATGTAAACATTTTATTTATATGTTTATATTTAAATATCGATTCAGGTTTCCGTTCGATACTAACTGGTAATATAATTACTAAAAATATCATATAAGTATTAAAAAAAAAAATTGACAAGTTGCTTTTCTTTTTAATTTCTTAAATTCAGTTTTTGTTTTAATTTTTTTTTGTACAATGATTTTCGTTTCACCGTTCCATGTTTACTTGATATCTTTTGACCTGGGTGTTAATTTACGTAAAAAATGAAAAAGCGGGCATAACAGAATTTATAGCATAATCCATTCCACCTCCTTTTCACGGGCCCCATAATAACACACCTTTAAATCATTTCCGCGGCACTAAAGCGGCGGTATTCGTGATTCTTTATTATGTAACAAAACAAGCACTTGGTCGTTTTTACGAGTCTGTTTGTTCGTATGTTGAAATTTAATATGACCGCAGAGGGCGTTTAGTGGCCAATCAAATTTTTTATTAATCGTCTCTTTGATGGTTCAGACGGGACATGGCTGAGCTGGTATTATAAACGAAAAGTATTTGTGTGATGTTGGCCGTATGACCAATATACAATCGGAATAAATCTATTGGCACATTTGGATATACCTACATTTGCAGGTATTGTCACAAAAGGCATTTTTGCTATGTCCTTCAATAATGATATGTATTTATGTCGGACTTCGGGTCCGGGCTATAGGTACTCAAATATCAATTTTCAAGAACTTTGTAAACCCATTTCTCAAATTCATC
>DWEC01001851.1:0-12579 GCA_018245735.1 Microceris miodesmiata | reverse complement strand
GGGGTGAGATCACCGGGGGGCAGTTGACCCCCCGAGACTGCCCGGGTAAAGAGGTATCCCTCGGGGCCCGTAATCTCGTACCCAAGCGGCGAAGGCGCCGCGGTGTACGAACGACAACAGTATGTATGAATTTAAACAACATTTGGAGATAATGTTTAATCCAATAACGGTTGTACCAACTAATACGCCCTTGCCGCCTCTGCGTGAGGTTTTCAAACTAACTGTATCGATGTTCGCCTAGCAAACCAATCAAGCTCCTAGGCGGGGCTGAGTTGCAAGTTACCATGTGAGCAGGTTTAAATAGTAACCAGGTTAAGTAGATTTATTTGATGTGTAGTTAAGTACTAGCTACTGCATTAAGTCGAGTCGTGAGGATATAATGAAATAGTTTAGACGCAATTTTGTAAAATAAATATATTAGAAGATATTTCAATCTGCTGCGTGTGTGTATATTTGTGTGTGTGTGTGTGTGTGAGAGTGGGTGTATGCGTGTGTAAACATGGACACAATATGTACGCTTAGGTGTGTGTATCGAAAACACAGACATTTTATAAACATCCGGCTTGTTTAAGATATTTTATCTTTCTCGTGATACAAATAGAATAAGAGACAATGAATACACAAATATATATACCCGGAGGGATACACGGAATATGTTGTGGTTTAAAGTCATGCTTTAATTGAGAAAATTGTTGGAGACTAAATAAAGCTTAAATGGGGGATAACCTAGCTGTTAGAGGCCGTACAGCTTTAACACGGACTTAGTAACTGTACAGCTGCACTGATTGCGCAGTCGGCGCAAAAACTGCGCAGTGTTGTATCGCGTCAACATTCCAAGCCTCTAACATACATTTTTTATATAATACGATTACATTATATCTAAGCTATTATTTTATAATATTATTATGCTATTAATAGAGTTATATAACGTCTGTTACAGGGATGTCACCGATTACCAAATACCTCTTTAAATATAAATCTAAAGTAATTTTTAATCATCATCCTCATCCTCTAGATGTCCACCGCTGGACATAGACTTCCCGTAAACACTGCCACTCCTTCCGATCCCGGGCCTTCCGAAATGTTAACAATCCAAATATAGTATTATTTCACGGAAAATCTCTCCGATTTACATTTAAATGAGGATCGTATGTTGGTGGTTTCACCGGCTTTAAATTGTAATATTACAGTCCACTTTGATAAAAACCCTGTTAACTTTGACAATATACTTCAATTAACAGTTACTAACATATTTATCTAGCACTAGACTATTTATCTATCTACTTATCTAAGATAGCACAGCAAAGCTGAAAGATATACGTCTTGGGCTTTATAAATATATATACATCGACTGGTCATAAAACATAAAACGTTAAAGTCAAGTACGCTATAAAAGGACTCTGCCGGCTAAGCTCGAGTAAGCTGAAAGAGGACTTTATCAAAGATTTTATTCACGTGCTCTCCACCCGCTTGTGTGAATGATAGGAAATGCGTAGGATTTGCGCGTTAAAAATATTAATCGTGAGCCTCTTTTAGATATAAATTACCTTAATATTCATACTGTATCCGACAGAACAATGCCGCTCAACTTCCATTGCAGCTGTTATATTGCTGGATGTAATCATGAATCGTGTTTAATGTTCCTTAATTAAATAAAAATGCGTATATAATTTATTATACTTTGTATTGTATTTATTATATGAATGTCGGAAATGTCCGACAGGTCAGTATGGATAGTAACATTTGGCACTCAGTGTTACCTGGCTACCCCGTAAAAACCTGTTATTTAGGCATATATACCTGCTCTTAATGTCTAAATATAAACATGTAGAATGTTTAAAGTTCTCTAATTAGAGTTACATGTGATAATAACCTATATAAATAACGATAATAAATATATATGGCCGTCTCATTATTTCCAACAACCCTTTTGCTGTCTCTGCTTTCCGTACGGGTCTTCGTTTGAAACTATACGAGTACACGTAGACACCATAAATGGTTCTTACATCCTTCTCCATCAGTACGTCTGTCCACATGCTAAATTGTATGCTAATAACTTAGCTGTTTAGGCACGACTTACGTTTTAATAAACAAACACATGTTGAATAAACGAACTCATTATCTTGTACCAAGCACACTTCTAAAAATAATTGTTTTAACCTTTCAAATTTATGTACATTTCAATTTAATTGAATATGTAGTTGTATTATATTAAAGAACAATGAAGAAAGTTCTGTATGCAGGAAAAACAACGTCAGTATATATTTTGCGCTCGATGCGCTCTGCCTACTCTATAAAGAATCGGCGACAATATATTAATAATGAGAAAATTATTGTTTTATTACAGGCATATAAGATTTGCTGTATGCGTAATCTCCTAGGTGAATGCACGACCGTAACTTCAGTAGGTACTCTGTCACAGAAACAGTCTGTCATAGATAAATAATTGTTAGTGAGCTACTATATACTGTGTTCATTAGCTTGTACTAAACAATTGAAAATATAATTAAAATTGCATTTCAAAACAAATGTATATCAAAATTTTTCTCATCCCCTAAAATAGTTTGTGTCAAGTGAAATATGTATTTTCTGTGTATGTTTCTGTGTTGTTTTATTTTTACTCTCGTTTTCTTTTTTTATTTCTTTGTTTTGCAAATAAATTGCCGACTTTATCACTTTTATCTTTTTGACAAGAAAAGATGGTGAATATCTGAATATTTTCTTACGATTCGATTTCAAGTTAAGTATAGTTTTACAAAACAAATTGAATTTTCGCGATAGAGGAATATATTGAATAAAAATACAGTTTTTCTTAGAAGTACGTCAATTTTGCAATATTTTTCATTTAACGTACTTATTCTTGGAACATAACTATTTCAGAAGCACGAATCTTTCAATAAAAGGTACCACATGTGTATAAATGATGTGATTGATGTCTGAACATGAAACACATCTAAGGCGTAACTTCTCATTGTAAGTATTATATGGACGCAAATTGTCTTTATTTTTTATTTATGGATCTTATCTACAGATTTAATTCATATTTTATAATTTAATGTACGGGTTACAATATCTACTCTAATAACACAAACATAAAAAATTAACTTGTTTAAAAGATGAATTGTCAGTTACCAAGTCACAAGCCAAATTAAAAACGTTCTGAAACTTCCGGTTTCGAAAAATTTATAAAGCAAATAGAAATAAAAAAATATAATAATTCATAAATCACCGCAAAATGGTAACCGAAACAGATTAAATATTAAAGAGTATTGTTGCCTCAGCCGTTAGAAAACCTTCACCTTATCGGACACTGTTTATTAAATAACCGTAATGATCGAATAATAAACAGGCCCGAAACGCCGCGAAGGTACAGATCGCTATAATAATAAACAAACTGTAATAAGATTGCAAATGAATTAACGGTTAAATGTATTCGGATATCTTGAACGCGACCGCTACCACATAAATGGTACATAATTAATTCGTGTTGGATTATAAAGGAGTTTTTTTTCTCTACATTTATTTACGTGATATAGAGAACATTATTATTACACTCTCATTATGAGAGGAGACCCATATTCCAATAGTGGAATGATAAATGTGACGATTATAGAAAACAAATTAAAGATAAATGTTACACAATTAATTCGTATTATAAAGAGGTTTTTCTTCTCTACCTATCATACTATTTAATATAGAGAACATATTGAAGATTATTGAAAGTAATTAAGATTGTATCGTGTTGTATATGTTAAATGTGCCGTCGATAATCAACTGTAAGAAGATTATGCATCAGTGTCGATACGTTATCATCTCTAAAGAAATTATCAATTTAAGTTACTACGACAATATAATATATTTTATACTGTCTAAAGAATTTAGCAATCTAGTAATTATAATTAGTAAATCTTGCATTCAATACAGTTGCATTTAGTGACATCATGTTTCTATAAATATCAATGTAAAACCCTTAACACAAAAAAGAATTGAAAATCTAAAATCACTTTTTGAAGGCATTTTCAACGATAGGTACAGTTATTAATGAATAGAAAATAATTGTGAAAATGTCTTGAAAGAGTGATAAAAATAAGATTCTATTAAAATTTAAATGAAAAATGTTCTTACTCTCGCAGAAGTTCTCGAAGTATTTTCCTATTGGTTCTCCGTCGTCGATGAGAGGTCTCTCAGCGTTTAAGTATGCTGACGGTCCGTCGGGGAGCGTGTGGTGATCGAGGTGGTAGAGTCGACAGTTGTACGCAGCAGAGTGTGGTGCTCCGAGGTACAGGAAGGAGCGACAGAGGAACTCAGATTCGATCTCGCAAGCCAACCTGCAGGCTGCTTCTGATGTTACCTATATAATTAACACAATTAATTACAAAATGAACACCGATTACATAAATTCATTTCTTGTTAGCAATAACTTACTCATATTTAATAATTTGGTAATAGTTGTGAAGAAAACTACATATGATCTTTATAGTAAAATATGAAAAATAAAACATCATTTTAATTCATGACCACCAATTATTTCATATTAAAAATACGTGTATTAAAAATATATTGAAAAATACTTGGGCACTTATTTATATTGATCGTCTATTGATTTATAATTTATACAAAATAAAACACACTATAAAACTCAAGCGCATTACAAGTAAAACTCTCAGCGCAGATATTACATGTTTATAGTAACGATCACTTGCTCATAACTTGTTTAGCGGCTCTATAGGAGGGGTATTGGAATGATACTATAAATAAATTAGACGCTCATTCAAATTATTACATTCCTTATTTAAATAATTGTTACAGAAAACATTAATATGAACGTAACGTTACATCCGTAACAGAAGGAGTTCTTCTTCAAAAGTTTTCTGGCATCTTCATAAAACAAGACAGGACGCGAAAGAGCAATTGCAATTTGATCAACCATCCATTGATCCACCGCGAGAATTTATCAGATTGCAAATCATTTAAGTTTATCAACGTATCGCATCAAGCGAGATGATATCCGAGATGATTGCCAATAGAAAGTTCCAGTCTAAAATAATTACTTGCCGCGTGTGATCAATCGATATCCAGCTGGCAATCGAGCACAGATCTGCGCTTCGCTCTGAGTGCATCACATTTCCTTGGCTACGATATTTAACCAGTTATAGTTGGCATTAGAAATGTAACTCTATATTACAATATGGCGGAATGATATGTCGAGTTTAATGCAACGACGTGTACTGAATGCACTTAGAACTGCGGCATCATGTTATATAATTATATCAAGGCTATATACTTGTCGCGACCCACAATATGTACGTGGGACCGTTAGTTTACGGGGAATTGTAATTACATGACAATTATTTAAACGCCGCGTGTTTATAGACTGAGCACGGCGAAGGGCGGCGAACTGGTTCTATTCATTTATTTATAACTCATTGATAATCTATAATTAAATGTTTAACTTATTCACCATTCTGATAGACAAGGCAGCGTTACTGGCAGTATATAATTAGCCACAGTGCAAAACAAAGCAATAAAAATTGCGACTGCAATGTGCGTTGTCCATTCCGCATGATTGATCCACCCGTGAAGGCGCCACAGTCCATTAACGTATCTAACACATAATAATCATCCCTTTAATAGCACCTGACTCCTTCAACGTTTTATTAGAAAAATAAAATTACAAAATAAATAAAACGCACTCACTGATAGTAATGTAAATTATCTGAGTTACCCATACATATATAATCGTATGTCTATATGTTAGTTGCTTAATAAAAATAATGAAATAATTCAACAAATGTTATACATAAACACGTTTATACACAGCATCTTAAAAACGGTAATTATAAAATAGCATTCAACACAAATACACTAAGAGACGATTCATTGAAACGCAACATCATTATTGTTACAATGAAATAGCGATTACAATTGTATTTATCAAGGGTTGGAACGACTAGTGAACGGTTTTGCAATGAAGGAAAAAGTGTGCATACTTGCAGCTCCTTGTCGGTGTAGTAGTGCAGCCCTGCGTATTGCGCTACTTTGTCCTCGGCCACGCCCACGCGCGGCGCGGTGAACACTCTGGGGCCCTTGCACGCCTGCGACGCCTTCAGGCACAGGTTCTACGACCACACGCAGACAATTACACCCAATACAAATAATGACCACAATGACATTCCAAACATTTACCCATATGCCAGACGCAGTAACTTCTTAGAAATATCAGCGGGTATAACGACGGCTTGTAGAACATAGCTTATTCAATAATATTGTGGAAAGTGGACCGCAGACAGTTGGCTGCAGCTAAGTTGTAGCGGTTTATGATTTGTGCTTTCGCGCTGACTCTGCTTATTTTATAAATAAGCACCAAGTTAAATGTGTATTAACGGTATCTCTTGCATATAAATTTATTAAGCTTATAGTAATTTATAGAGACATTTTCACTATTTTTTCTTTTATGTCTCCGGGCGAACATCACGAAAGAACTTTAATAAAATATAAGAAAATATATTTAATAAATCACTAGATCTTCCATTCTTTAATTTGTAATTAATGCTATTGCACATTAACGCTATTAGATCAAAACACCTAACGAACTACTATTAATATTTTCTTTCATCATCATCATCAAACCTTTTTCATTGTTCCACTGCTGACCACGATTTTTTTCACAGAGTATTCTAATTATTCTGTCCGTGTTACCTCGAAGTAGTCGGTGCCAGGGGTGTCAACGAGCTGCACGAAGTGCTGAGCAGTGCGGCGGTCCGAGTCGCTGAGCGCGCACCTCATGCTGCCATATTCGTACTCCGCAGACCGACACGGAAACCGTTTCTACACAAACAGTTTGTATTATTACATAGATCACATAGAGCGAATACACTAGAATTTTTTTGCAGATACTGACCGGAATAAAGGGGTATATAGTATCAGCATTTATTTTTACGTCGAAAGTTATAATTACTGCAGTCATTATATGTAATTACTTATTTCCGTAATATCCTTTTATAAGAAGACGATCGAAAAACAAGGTGTTAAGTAATTAATTTTAATTTAAAACGCATTATGCACTTCCGTTGAGTTACTGACACCCTTCGAAAGTTTTACACCGAATAAAAGCCTCCACTAATGAAGTCACCACGACATGTCCATACAATGTAAGCTAGTTTGTATGGTTTTCCAATATCTGAAAGCTGCGAGAACTGGGACAGAACCGTAAAATATAAATTGAATAGATAACTAGTAGCAACAAAGACGTTAGTTCTCAGCTAGTACAAGTCGGTCCATAGACAATAAAACAAATGACTGCAGTATCGAATTTCCTGGGCATGAAAATGATATAATGGTCATGGTTTGTGAGCCGGTAATTTGTGCAAAGTGGGCAGTTTACCTCATTGAGGCAGGCGGCGAGGCAGGCCTCTTTAGTGGATGTGTAAATTATGGTATTGTCGAGGCCCCGCAGGGCCTTACCCGGCACCCGCTCGAAGGCCCACGGACGCAGGCACACGCTCTCGGTCCGCACTTGCAGCTTCACCATGTAATACGTGTTCACGGCTCTCTGTTACAAACAACATAACATCACTTTTGTTATAAATCTGACATCTCCACGACAACCTCGCTGCAATAGCAAGAGCTCGTCAAGAAGGACCTCGTATATTCAGTGAGATACTTTAACTAGTATGAAAACAAAACTACAGTCGACGTACAAAACCATCTAAGACGACCGCAAAAACCAGCTCAGTAATGACTTGTGTACGTAATAAACTCGGCTAGCCATTACGAAGGCAGCTAATAATACACCTCTCCATACTATTCTCGCTCCATCACAATAATAAACAAAACACGTATGGAGATTCCTAGACGCATCGTTTAAGATCGCACTCGTGCAAAATCGCTCATTAAACTCTAAAGCGATTAAATAATCCCACGTTCAACCCGAATAGCTTAAAGTTCTAGCTGCTTAGACTTCCTGAAGAGTCTGAGCAAAGCAATCGAAGCCTCTAATCGCAGCTGGGCATCGATAAACTAACTAATTGGCAGCGTAGTGTAAGCCGGAGGCTATCTTTGAATAGATTTATTCGGCTATTAACAAGTGGCCTGATCGGGCTCTATGTGTTTGTAAATGCAATCTAATGTACAGGTCGCATATATTACTTAAGTCAACGTATTTACTGGCACGCTATTTGTTCCTACACACAAGTTGCTATGTTAAGTTGTATTAAACAAGGGTTTCAAATATGTTGTATTAAAAAAGTAGTTTATAATGAACTATCGTAATATTTTTTTCAATGAAGTCTATACAAAAATAAGTTGATATGAATGATATATCAAGGTGAACTTCAAACGTGTCAGTTACAAGACGTGTTGTATATTTGTATATATGTTATTAGGTTTATAAAATCCTTTATCGACGGCGATGCCTGGGATATTAATATTTATAAAAACAATTAACTTGTTCCTTGCATATCCTTGCAAAATACTATTTAATATATATGTATCTGGTCTAGACATAAGACGTCTGAGAAGGCACGCAATCGTAAGCAACTACTGGAGATAGTTTTAAGTTTGTTTTTTATATAAATATAGATTACCTGAGGCGTCGCCATGGGATTGTTCGCCTGCGTGTCATTCTGCAGCAAACACCGAGTTTCTTGTACTGGCGTCAACGGATTTAGTACAAAACTGCAACAATGGTAAAATTAACCTATTATTAGACGCAGCTATATTATACGGATATAATAAAGTATGCAATGGCAAATAGCTCAAATCAAATGATGATAATATACAAAATTTAGGAATAATATGAGAATATAAGAATGTACATAGAAGAAGCATCACAGGTCTGTAAGACTAGAGATATTTGGTAATCGGTGCAGTCTGTGTATCACGTAAGAGACCTGACTTGACGATATTATGTTAATAAATAACCAAATCTACACATGCTTGGACACTGTATAATTATTACTATTATTTGTGCAAAAAGTACGTACTATATGTACAAAAGTATGTAGCATAGCTTAAGTAATTAATTAAAGTAGAAAATAAAGTAGTAAGAATGTATTTACCATAAAATAAGTAGCGTTATTAATCTAGATACTAGATGCGTAGATAATAAAAAGCCTAATAATCTAAACAGCTATCAATCTCCACCTAGCCGATAAGAGCAGTGGAGTTTACTTGCATTAATGTCACCGAGCGTTACGTCGCTATCGGGTAACGGAGACTGTACCGTTGCATCTCCATATTTCGTGTTTTATAATATCTACGGTAAATACCAGTACTGTGATACTCGCGGAACTCTACATTGATAAAGCTTGCTCTATCATGTCTTAGTAAATGCATGCTTTTGCTAGGCGAGTTAAGTTATTTGCATCTTTTGAGGGAACAGGGGATATGATCTATCTTAGGAGCCTAAATTAATTTCTCTTGACCCCGGTAAACTCTACAAGACAACAAAGACTGTGGCTGATTGCGGTATAGCGCAAACTACCTAGGCAAAGCTAAATATCCTGACTGAATGTTCCAATGATGTTTCTATGGCTGCGGCAATTTTACACCATCGCCCTGGTCATGTCATTAAGCATTAAGTCCATCCTTTATAACCTAGCTACCTTTATAACCTAAAACAATGAAGTATAAATAAATAAAAATAAGTTGCAAAGCTCGCAACCGAGTGTACATTCAGACACATTATCTAATACATTTGTCTAATATAAATGAAAGTGACATAAACAATAATAGTGAAATTCCAGTGATTTGATAAGGTATATAATTATATTTCTTTTAAATACAGATAGACTCGCTCCTCGTATGAAAATAAAAGTGTCAATAAAATATTAACTCGTATTTTACACACATACAAAAAATATATCTCTTCGTATTAAGTAAACGATGCGTAATTGCTAACAGCTCTTTGACATGCAGGACGTGATCTTGATAAGGAATTGGTGGTCAGTAGGGCATATTTCATAGCTTTTTGTTTATAGCTCTCCAAATTATTTTAAATGCAAATCACTTTTGACACCACATTTATTAATTAACCGTGTCTATTAAATATATTTAGACAGCTCATTAGCGTGCTAATACGTTTAATGTATATTTTAATGAACGTTTTAAAAATTAACATAATGGCTAAACGGATATAAAGTTATGTGTACATTAGTTCCGGTCTTACTTGATCGGCTGGTTCCAACATCGTGAGAATTATAAAGTGACACTGCTTCTAAGAAACTTTCTGGTACAGATATTGTAAGAATCACTCAAGATTGGTGCAAAGACGCATAAACTGACGTTTTGTCACCGAGATTGACTTCAGTATTATTTTTAACATAATTAACCAAGGAATTATGTCAAAGTTTAACAGTATTACAGGACTAACGGACATACCGTAAAAACTTGACACAATTGTACTATAATGAGTACTTAATAAAACATTCAATGTAATATGCCTTTAAACACGTAACTTTAAAACGTTTAGATAATCGACTAAAATTGGATGCAGATGCCCTGAGATATCAAGAATCAAGTATGAAATCAATCAAGGACCAAATAGCACAGATACGGGTTGATGAGAGAGTCAGCAGATTCTGTAACCAACATGCGAGCATGAAGAGAATGACGCATGTAGAAGACGCACGTCAGATCTGTAAGTACAGAGATCTTTGGCACTCGGTGCTCTCTGCCTAACCCGAAACAACCTTGCGTCATGATCTATCTTGTCAAAATCAAGATATTTAATAGTTTCTACACAAGTCATTAAACATATTTCAATCAAATTTTATATTGCGTTTATGTTTGCACTAGTTAAAAAGCCCTGAACCAACATCGAATTTCAAATCCACTTCACAGCAGGTGCAATAAATGTTTTAAGCCCCGTTACTGTTACACAATATACACAGAACTCAATCAGTGCGATAATCGGGCATATGTCCTGCTCTAAAACTGAGGCTAATGTTTCTCAATGCTGCCTTAACGCTAGACGCTAACACAAACAGTAATAGAATATATTGAACAGGAGTAGCAAGCTAACTGTACAGGTCCTCAATCTCGTAGAAAGTTGGACATTGGAGATAGATTACAGTTGCAAACTACGTTATATCGGATGACTGCTTGGTGTATAAGTATACTTCTCAGCTACTTGTGCTAATAATTGTACATATTAGCATAATACATAGCGTTCCCGTTGACTACAGGTAAATGTTCAAGATAAAATAAAAAGATTTTGTAATAAAATTCTCAATTAAACATTTCATTGCGCTTGGTACGTTGATTTAACGCATCAAGAGTTACAGTTTTGTAGAAAAGTACGCGTAATTACTATTAGAGGACAAAAAGATAACATATTGAGAAAATATTTGCAGACGTTTAACTGAAACGTCAGGAGACGGCTACAAGTTTGTTAATGAGCGACTATTACACTCATTACCGTTCATAAAACACGTATGCGCCTGAAAAAAGTAAGATTTAAGTACCAACAGTATCAAATTAGAACAATTTAATGACAGGTTATGTGGCCAAGAACCGAGTATTATGTATCAAGTAGTGCTAGATTACAAACTGCAGGCGGTCATTACCGGCGCCTGAGAGCGGCCATATTGCGAGCACCGCATCAATCAAATAGCGTACGGTTGAAATTGTAAAGTAGCCCGTGAATCATATCTATGCATTTCATCTATACAGCCAATGATATATTTTGATCTAAGAATGAATTAATTACTGACCATGATAAATAAATGTCTAATAACCCAATTCGATCGCTATCTTAAATTCATTATCAATGTAACAAACGACATTTGCGCCTGAAAAAGACAAGTTATGCGATCTCTGAATGAAAATCAATAACGCGATCCACGCTGGTATCCAGCGAAGATTTCATCGAAGGGCGATAATATCAAAACGGTCGGAGGTGTACCGTAATTCGTTATAGAGATTATTTAAGCAACTGATCAATGAAACTATCGCGCTTGTTTAGTCAGAAAACTGACGCTGATGCTCACGTGCCTGCTTAGACATAAATATCGTAAATACTCTTTAAGTCTATGCTACCACTGCGAACGGTTAACGATTGTCAATATCACATTCTTATCAATTCGCTGTTTCTTTGAACAAGTCAATCAAAGACAAGCGCGGTATTAGTACAATGCTAAATTAAAAGCGCGGGAAATCTTCGTCTCGTCTAATTGAATTGAGTATCAATCGAATAGATTTCCAATCGATCCCGTTCGAACTGATTTCAAAGAATCCAACGAACGTCACTGTACTGTTAGACGCCTTACTTCAGTTTGATACTTTAGTTTTTTATTGCGTTAGCCAGTGTTAATGTGATAATAAATAATGAGGCTTTAAAGCCCCTAATCTGATTCACGCTTTGATTGGCGTTGCAGCGCTGTCACTGATTAGGCGACAAAAAAAAAATAATTAAATACACAAGGCTACTTAGTTAAATATATATATAGAATATACTTATATATGGCTATGAAATGCTAACCAATTGTTCATTGTATACAATCAATAATCGACCCATTATAATTCCACTGTTGGAATATGGGTCTCCTCTCATATTGAGAGGGTTAAGGCCATAGTCCA
>DWEC01001850.1:0-12585 GCA_018245735.1 Microceris miodesmiata | reverse complement strand
ACAATATTCACATGTGTATTATGGGTTTTCTATAACATGATCATCATTAAGAATCTGTTCTGTCTCTCTTTTAAGCACAATACTTATCATTTCATAATGGTATAGGGGATGTGCGTGTTGGCAATTTTGGTATAGCGAAAGTAGAAAATCAGTGACGTAAACAAACCGAAAAATATTGAAAATTTATGAATGTAGGTGTGAATAAGCAATTACTTACGTTAAATTAGATGTTTAAACTGCTAACGTTACTAAAGAAATTTATCGGTCCTTTGAAGTTTAAATTAAATAGATTTCTTATTAAAACCTACCCGCAGTTCAAACGACGTGTTGCCATCGTGAAATAACATTAAACTCCGATGAAACAATTTGGAAAATGTCAAATAAAATAAACACAAGTCGTATTCCTGTTCCTCGTTTTTCTTAAAACGTTAACATTTAGTTCCCATTGAACAGAAGCGCCACAGAAAGAAAGCATATAAATTAGACAGAAAAATCCACGTGACACTTTTAGAGGCAGGGAGCACAATATCACTAACACAATCATAGCATGTGCCTGGCCGGGAATCGAAGAGGAAACGCAAAACTCCAAACTGACGGGCATCGTGTATGCCAGCGGAGCGTTTCTAACTTATAAATAACAGCCTTGAGAATCTAAGCATCCGCGCTGTTCCCCGACAGCAATAAGGCACACCTGTCGCAGATAAAACAGACAATAGAGAGGTAATTGCTGATATTCGCGCTTATCATGCGCACGCGATGGTGTTCTGCAGCTTCATGTAGAGCTTAGAAATGACTGGATATATTCGCTTAGCATTTAAAATGTCATAAAAATTCAATATCTACAGTATTAGAATTATACAGTTTCTGCCACGACCTTGCGATCGGCGGGAGCTTTGAAGATCTCGTATAGGTCTGAAACTAGTCGGACCATCCCTTAAAATGGACGAGAATTAAGTTGATAGATATTTGATTATTACAAAAATTTAGTTTTAAACCGGACTGCGTAAAAATCGAGACTAAGTTTTATCATGATCGTGGTAGTCTTAACAGATACGAACATACTCGTATAATAATAATAATAATAATAATACATATGTCTGTTATGCCGGTACATAATATAGTCATGTATAAATACTGACTAAATTCAATTGAGAGCTAAATTGTTTAAGAGCAAAGTAAAGAGTAAGTAAGTAAGTCTAAGTATATTTAGATAGGTATATATGCCTGCTACGAAGCTACGCCAGCTCTACGTAGAGCGAGTCTGTTGGCAGTGGAGGAACGCGAAGGCTATCTATCGTCGATCTTTATCATGCCTGATAAAGACGCTGATAATTCCTATTGTTTTGTCAAAGCAGAAATTGTAAAATTAAATTCACTTACCATCAAATAAACAAAATATTCGGGATTTTCCACGAAGAGGAAATAAAATAATCAGTAAAGGGAATTTAGAATGTGTAATTGGTTCAAATCTTTCACGACATTGAAAATATATTCTATACATGGAATAATTAACGAGATGTATAAATATTGCTACATACTTTTTGAATATTAAATACTGTATTAATATTTGAATAAGAAATATAATATTAAACCAAATAAATGTTACATGTACAATATATGTTACGCTATAAATAAAATATAATCGAAATTATAGAAACGAAATAAAATACGAAATTTTATATTATAGAAATAGAAATATTAAAGAAACGAAATTAAAATACGTAATGCTTGAAACTGGTAATCCATATTTACGAGTACTTCAATTCAATTTAATCATCATCAGGCCTCCTCATAATCGGCGTCACTGTTTCTGGTCCTGGGCGTTTCGAATTTTATACATAGGTAATATAACAATTATATGTATATTCTTACACATACTGACTTCATATTAACAAGTACTGCTTGTTTGTTTTGTGAATATTTAATAGTTTCTTCATATTTGAAATTATAATTGCGTTTTCTTGGGGCTCTATAAGGGATTCTATACAATCAATGCCCTTTCCTAGTAATAAAGCCATCTTTGTTACCAATTTCAACAAAACCGTTTAGGCAGTAATAGCGTGAGTGTATCAGACAGATAAACAGAAGAATAGAAATATGTACGGATTTGTATTAATAATTGAGATAAGATTACGTCACCTGGGATACCACTTTCCCCACCAGGACGTCACAAAGGAATTAATGAAATATACCTATATACAAGCTCGTGCTCGGAAATTTTATGTTTTGCATAAATATATTAATTTAACAATTAAAATGCTTGTTACACTAGTACTAAAGATTACATAATTTTAATAAAGAAAACCTAATTAAAATCAAAACAGGTTAAACTTATATCTGGTTTACATCTTAATTAGTGATGTAATATGTGTTCGTCGAATCGATAACGATCTTAACTCTCACCGATTGTATCGTATCGCTAAAATTTTAATAAGATAAAAGTCTGACAAAATAATTATGAGAGCTTTGTGTAAGTGGATTTTAAATGGCAGAACGGTGTTACATTATTGGCAGTCGAAGAACCTCACGTTTTAATGTACTAAATGGAGCTTGCTCCTGTATTTCTGAAGGCTTTGATCTAAATAACATCTATGCAAATATCTGTTGATCAATGTCAGTGGTCAACCAATCCGCTCTAAAATATTATTGATGACAATTTAAAACAACTTTTGAAACTCGTTAATCGCTTAGGAGAGGCATTGTCTCTTATTTAGAGATAGTAATAAAGCAAGTTCATGCATAAAATAACAATAATCAAGAAAATCTCACGTTACATTTTATAATAAAAAACAACATCATTTTTCCCCTCAGGTACGCGAATGGGTCATAGCGGAAAAGTTTTAATGAAAGAATACTAAAAACACCTTCTGTTTTCTAACTAATCTCATTTGAGTTCAACTCTGTTCGTAATTGTGTATGAGTTTCTGTACACGAGGGTGCTAAAGTTATTAATTTATTAGACAGTGCGCGGCGAACTATGTTGACGTATATACATAAATATGACACCAACAAGTCGGAGAGTACAAAGGAGATCACTGATTAATATAGCATCTTGCCTTGAGTCCTCAAAGGGGTAGGCAGAAGAGTGTAGTAATTCTGCTTCTCACGATATATTTTATAAGGCCCAGGAAATAGGCAGTGAATATTTTGCATACATCGAGAATAAATCATATAATAGAATGTAAAGCAGAAAATTAATACAATGTTTGAAAAACTTAATGTTATTAACCTCGTGACACAATAAGGATATGACTAGCCAATCAATTTAAAATGTGTTATAAAGCGTCAATTATATTATAATAGCCTTTTATACCTTTTATATCCACACCATTGTGAAAAGTCTCACAATGAACGAAACACAAATAAATAATTCGAATGCTTTATCATTTTTTCCTACTGTCAACACTTTAATAAACACGATGACACCTTCCCGCTTTGAGCTGTCCGATTGTCGATAAGAGATCGTGCGATAAAACATCCGATGGTTCCGCATTGAAGTTGAATCGATTTCTCGCGGCCGTCGATGAAAGCGATAAGCGTCGCCGTTAGTTTACCGAACGTCCCCGCGCTATCGATACTTAATGGCGCAACACTAGAAATGTTCGAAGTCGTTAGTAACAATGTATCGCTTCATCCGTTCAAGTTTCCTTCGTCCTTAAGTTAGAGAAACATGAAATTGGTTCTTAAAGTAGGGGAATGTCATTTAGTGATAACAAATTGAACGTTAACTTAAATATTTATATTGCTAATCATTTTAAAATGTCTATCAATTGAATATAACAAATCATTCAAACCTGTGTTCTAGCTTGATACAGAATTGGGAAAAAAGTGCAATTTACTTAGACCTGTATAATAACGATTGGGTGATTTATTTTACATATGTATGTATTTCAAAGTCGAAAGTTAGATTTGCCTTTTCAACTATTAATTATGTATAAATTTTATTATAATAATTCTCGGGTTGCCGGCCCACTTGTTACCACGTATATGTATCGTATATTATCTTAGAAGCGGCTACAATGACAATTGCGGGCGAAGTTTCCTTGTTCAACTGAATATGTAGGCTTTGATATATCAAGTTCGTTCTGTGCTTGTTAAGTTAATCTATGTTTGTGTTGATTGGTTGACCCGGATTAACTGCTACGGGAATTATGAACCTGCAATGATTGTTATATGACGGCTAATAGGGAGAAATGGGATAGAATAATAATGACACGTCCACACCGAAAGAAATGGAATGGAATAGAAAATTGATGATTATGATAAATCAGTCCACGTAACCGGGGTCCCTACGTGAGGAGAATGATGAACTGATGATCAAAGAATCATATCCAATCTGTTTGGATAGTGATATATGGCACTTGTTTCTCTCTGCCTGTCCTATAAGGGACCTGGTGTGATGATACAATCATCTCTATTTCTATCTATCTCTATTTTATCTGCGTTATCATTAGCACCAAGAAAGTGGGTGGGTATAAAATGATGAAAACACGGACTCAGTGGCGAACAGTCATTCGGCGAACGGACTCAGTGAACATCACTTGGGTCACGTATCCCATTACAAATGAGTTATCCAACTCGTTTGGAGTTACAGTGCTCAGACTTTTCTCATCGCGAAGCAAAACTTACATTATTTTATTGCGAATAGCTGTTTGGATTAGCGTCAGAATTGCACTGTCGTATTGATTGTTTCTAGAAAGAAAGAAACTTTATTTGCATAACAAAGCAGCACATGTCTGAGAATAATTTGCAAAAAAAAAATGGATACAGCAATAGCAAAAGGCTTCTAACATCTAAAGATTTTTTTGCGGTGAGTCTTATATTATATTATAATTATTGTCGAGCTTGGGCATCGAACCTGGAATAAACATCTGGATATCGAATCGGATCGGATGAAGGTGCAAAGATGAGTCTTATACATAAGTCTACTTCTCAACCCGAAATAAAATAACTATGTTAATTAGGTTTTTAATGCTATCGGTACGGCTGAGCCCACTCAAACATAAATTTAATATTATTTAAATGTGAAAATGTCGTCAGCCTCGATACAAAGATAACTTTAAGGTTAATGCACATAACAGGTGCGGCCAATCGACACATACGTACGTATTAAATATTATCGCGGCCCGACCACTGCGATCGACTAATTAGCGACGAGTTTAAAGAAAAAGTTCAATGCGCATTACATTTTGTGTATTTTTCGTTCGATATTATTTCGCACGATTGCTTATTACATAAAATGGTTATATTATATAAAAATGGTTATACTTGTAATATTTTGCCATCATTATGTAACTAAGTGTTGCTATGTAAGTTCAATACGCTTCTATATTCAAGGATGTTTATATGTCTATATTTAAGCTTACTTTTTTCAATTTTCAAAATATGGATCTTAGAAATGGTTTATAAAAACTACATTGCAGAATCAATAATTCTAAGATTATATTTGATAAACATAACATAAAATCACGCCTGTATTTCTACTCCCTACTCCCATTTTTCAGCAGTTGTGTTTAAAGTCCTTTGGAATACGGAGTGAATCTATAGTCAGAAGCAGCACAAATCCATATTCCGACTACTACTGGGAATTTTAAGGTAGAAAAACATAATAATACTTTCCCCAAATCGCGGATCGAACCCAGTACCTTTTGCTCAGCAATCGCGCTTGCAACCACTAGACCAACAAGGCGGTATTTTATTTAAGCAAGCGATAACGTTTTGAAGGATTATTACACCTATATAAAATTTATTGGGATAATAAAACAGTGTAGCGAGCTCTATTGAATAATTTATTGATAGATACGAGCATTTTATATGGATTAAGGTATGAATGTAATATTATATTTGGATAACAATATAAAATGACAGCATATGAACTATATCGAAGTTACATTAAATATTTACAAATATCAGGGCTTAAACGCTTCTCATTCCGAGAGGAGACCCGTGTCCAAGGGTGGAACTAAGAAAGGATTGATTTATTTGTTCAATAAGATCCACCAAAACTGTGATCGCTAGCACATTTGGTACAGGAATATATTATTATGAGGCAAGAAGTAGAGTGTCACTCTTGTTAAGGAATTTAATATGTGTCATTTAATGTTCAAAAATATATCTTTAGTTACATTTTTTATATTTTAGCAACATATTAACAGCTAACCCTACGAAATGAGGTATCATAGTAGATTTCCTTCAACGTAACATCACGCCTGTAATCGCCGAAGGGGTAGGCAGAGGAGTGTAGTACACCCCATCGTTTCATCAGTTACGTTTAAGTATCACAATGGAATAGGTGGTGAGCCTATTGCCATACACCGGGCGCACATCTAGAAGATTTCTTCAGTTCACTTTTATCCAGTTTGTTATCCAGCTTTTATTCTTATCATAACGAATTTATACAACGATATGGAATTAAATCGTAATGCAGAATTATTAATATTTGTTATTAAAGTGATAAGAAACTTCCTTATTGATGTCACAATGGAAGACTCAACCAACATAACCAAAACCTTACAGAACAAAAAACCTTTAACGAATAGAATTTTAGACAACCATGTGTACGAAGCCTAATATTTATCTGATGAAAGACGCCCAGCGAGGTCGTATTACGCGGGTCTCCGGATCCAGGTGGCACTCTTAAGATAGCAGCCGAAGTGACTAATTGGATACCTCAGATCAATCTCTATAAACGTACCTTTAGAATGCTGTTTAATGTTAAATCGTAGTTTCTGTGACTACCCTGTTGCATGAGGGACGAGGCTTATTTATCTGTGTTCAAAACAGATGTAAGACCGGATGGGCTTTGAACCCGGTGGCCGTGTAACAGAGGAATGCGGATAATCAATGCCGAGCCACGCGCCTTGAAAGCCTACAGTGTTAACGTCCAGGCTCAGGAAGGCAAACACTAGATCTGAAAGGAAAAACCTAAAGCTTACCGCGTACATACCGTTTTATTTGAAAGTTAGGGCTGTACATAAAATTTAAAATATCATCAGAGCATTTACCGTCCCACTGCTAGAGGTAAGTTTTCCCCAAGGCGTGCCACAAAATACGATCCTCCGCAGATCTCATCCATCCCATCCATCCATATATAATTTACGATATACTGCATGATATTTTTAATATTACACAAATATTAAGCCAGTAAGTGGCCGTAGGGTGTATTAAGCATTACGTCAAGGTAATTATTAATTAATATTGATGTAATGTAATTATTTGATACATACTTCCCGGGTTAGAGTTTCCTGAGTTGTTGATAACCGCGCTCTTTCAGTTAAACCTTAAGTTAATACTTATGTTATGAAATAAAAAGTTAAATGTGTGTATCTGTATATACAATAATTAATAATTCGAATTAATTATTGATGATTAATTAATGACCATTGATAATTTGATATTTACTGTTGACTAATGCGAAAGTATGTAATAAGTGACGTTTAGCTTTAGATAAATGGCCGCTAGTGTTAAATTTTTAGGATTGTTACCTAATCTCGATAGATGTATCAATGTATTAGGATGCCAACTCAAATTGGTTTCATTAGGTGAAAATAATTCATTCACATCATGGTTTTAAAAGAGTTTTAAATAATGACACAGACGGATTGGCCACAAACTTCTATAATTGCTAATGCAAGCTGGAGCAATGTGGTAAAATATGCTTAAGGATTTCCGCAGCTGTCGAGGAGTCTGCCCAACAAAAGTTTGAAGGTACATTACAAATGTATTCGGCTAACATAATAATTAGTTTGGCTGCAAAGAAATATGTATAACATATTTATTTATTAGCACGTAATACCAACCTCCATGAATGAAACAAAAGAAATATCTAGGTACATAAAACAATTTTATTTACTTCTATACGAACTTCAAATAATTAAAGAAATAGTATGATTTTTGGGTGAGTGAAATCGTTAAGCGCAAATGTTTGGCAATTAAACAATAATTCTAACTGAATGTTGTAATCAATATTGACCAAACTATTTAAGTAGCAGCCCTACGTAAGCGGTGGTTTGACTACTCTGACATGACTCTGAATTAGTGATGTGACATTTATTTTATAATCGATGTTGAGGTTAGTTAATTTGTAAAACCTTACTATCCAAATTATTAAAAGTGAAAATTGTGGTCTATCTTGTAGAGAATTAGAGGACTTCTTTAAAATAAAGATTAATAATTGTTCCATTTTTTTGCTACATGTTTAATATATTAGAAGAGATTTTCGAATTACTGTTCAAAAATATCACATCCACCAAATTTTTACATAAGCCAAAATTTTTGTGCATTATTCATACTCATTTGTATTATATAAAAGTGTTGTAAGAATATAACGCCCTTTTTATTTTTCAGTGTAACATAGACAAAAAATATTAAGTCATTACTAAGCTCAACACATACGTACACATGTTAAGTTTAATTAAACGTCATGACATTAACAAGAAACTCCATGAATACGGCAGGTGTTATTATCAAGTCAATAAAGCGGATAAAAACTTTGCTATTAATCCAATCCACTATAAATATTTACGTAACGAGCGTTTCCCACCCGATCCGTTCGAGCGTTCGAAAGCTCAGTTAATGAGCACTTAGAAAATAATTAATAGCCAATGACTTTGCATAAGTGATTTTTTTTTATTTCGCTATCAATGACAGGGTAGACAACGGTCATCTGTGAAAACTCTTACGCTACTTTGAATAAACACTATGTCGATTTGAATATCAAATGGTAATCGTGCGTGACATTTGAAGTGACGTGTGAATGGCTACAAAAATATCCATCGACAAATTTATACATGCTGTTCACATCTTTAGCAACGATAAAATGGTAAGGAGGAGAAAATGTATCTAAAATTCATTGGAAATTGTAATTGCGACGTGTTTTACATGGTATGACCCAAGAAAAATTGTTGTTATGTAACTACATATTGTTTGGTAGTAAGTTGCTTCGTTAAATCATGGCACAAAATGTAATAAATCGGTTTCAACGAAATTAATATCCATATTATCATGATAATGTACAATATATAATAATTACTGATATCCCTATAACCATGTATAGTAAAATCATCGGATCTCGTGATATTTTTGAAATAAAATATTAATTTATATTATTTTTATCTTATTATTCATTTATTCGGAAACGTAAAATAATTGCTAATATGTGCATAGAACTTTGTTCCTTCTAATTAACACGGCCAAATGGTCCATTAAGATTATCACAACGTTATAACTTTAAAGTAAGTTAAATGTTATTCTAATACTTCTCAACTATACACATAATCACATTTTTCCCAACGAGCCTGTCTAAGTATAGGTCACCTCATGTTTAGAGCGAATTATTTGACCAACAGCAAAGCAAATCGAGAGATCTTTAATTCGTACCGTGACCTCATCGGACGAGAGTGCTCGAATGGATGGACTACGTTTTGACGAGCATTGATTATGAGAAAAAATTATCAGAGCAAAACCTCAATGAATGCGTATGAACCAGACTTATTGACACGAATTGAACAGATAACCTATGACACTCGCTTGAGTACATCTGCGTATTGTAGGCCAAGTACAGAGAAATAATTACTAATATATTGTAAGATCTTTTGTTTCCACTGTGCAGCTTTTGTCTTATATGGATATTATTGTTCTAGTTCTGAAACATCTGCGGGTTCTATTTACTTGTTAATTATTAACATTTAGGAATACATTGGGCTAGTACATACATGTATTACCGATATTTTGTGTTTCATGGCGTCAAGAGTCCATAATAGAAGCCCAAAAAAATGCTGTTTTTCTTTAATTATTTATTTGTTTGATACTTTTCGAGACAGAGATAAAAACTCGATTAAATCGACATCGAATGTAAAATCAGCGTGATAAATCGATGAAATCGGCGAAGTGTCCATCACTAAAAATGTTTGCTATCGGACGGTTGCAAAAACCACAAGATCTGCGCGTCATGCAGTCTACAGCGGACGGCCGTGGTCGCAAAACGAGCAAAAAATCACCACAACACACGTTACACGGACAAAGCATTTTCAACTTTACTACACACGACATAAGCTTCATATTGAACGCATTAAAAACTTTGTAGTAGAAAAATGAAGGTAGCGTAACAAATTCGTTATAAACAACGATAACAACTTTATTGCGTTGTGCATAAGGTCCAAATGAATGATAAAAACAAAATTGTTACCGGAATAAAAAGGCTTGGCAAGAAACGACATGTTTTAGTTACCATGTCACGGTTTCAACTGGAATGTTGTTTTGTAAATAAAGAGAACGAATGATGACTTCAATACTGCTTTTACTTACACTTGCCACAATTAGTAAGTATCTAGTAGTTATCTGCAATGGCATATTATTGAAATTAACGTATCGTTGCTAGGCGAGGGCGCTAAGTCACTTCTCCCAACTTCTTCAGTCTCTAGTCATCGTTTAGACGAGAAAAGCATTCATGTAGTCATTCGTATAGTACAGTGGTTTAAAAATATCTATAGATAGACTTCAAACTGAAATTCGACAGGTATACCGATGTATGTATATAAAAGAGTGTTAAACTAGACCCAAAACCAACTAATACATTCTCCGAACGATGAATCGCGTGGCGTGCAACTTGGTTATCTTGATATAGCGTTTACGATGGGATCTGCTATCTACGAAATAAATGATACTCTAGAATACATATAGAGTCAATATTCCATGTTACTCTTCAATATTTGTTGCAAATAGCTATATCACAATAATAAAAAAATATTGAATATTTTGCCATATGTACATACATACGTAAATACCTACGAGTATCTTTGCTATCATTACTATACACCAATAATAAATTTCTTGCTAGAAGACATACGTCTAATGATTTTGCTTACATCTAATGATCGAGAACCTAATTGCTGAGCTGGATACCACAGGTTCTGTTCCCACCCGAAACAAGTACTTTTGCGATAATGTATCAGGAGGTCGATTGCCATAGCTCAGTCTTTCTACCATGAGATCAGATTAGTGTGGAGTTGCCCTAAGATAATTTATTAAAAAACATGTCAAGTCTTTAGAGAAAGATATGTAGTAGTCGATGCTCTCTATCTACCCCCTAAGGAATCTGACGTAATGACATAATAATATTATCATTGGCAGGCAGATTTTAAAATTTAAAATACCGTAAAGTAAAGTAGGCAATATTGACAAAGAGATTAAACTAAAAGGGTACCAAGACACGGTAAATAAAGCTTACATTCGCAGTACAAGTAAGAGCCCATTATGAATGTACTTAATACGAATATGAAGAGGTTACGAAGGCTATATTAATTTACTAAAGCCACAGGCTCCATTTATATTTCACTTAGAGAACTCTGTGCCGGGTACGTCGGTACACGTTTTGCGATTTTATTATTTTTTATTAACATAACATTGTGAACAGTATCATCGTAATGGATGCGTTGAAAATGGGCTTTTATTACACATAAAAGAAGACATTTCTCAAAACACAACACGAAACGGACGTGGCGTGACAGAATAATAATAAAAGTAATAAACGGAGAAACACGAAAATGTAATATATACCTAATATTATATACATATGTTACGATACATATAATAACGGGTTTTATATTGGGGTTCAAAATTTAAAATTTTCTCAAGTTCCCAATTCGATCTTAAGCTCAGAGAACTAAATAATACATTTATCTGGTCCTAATTTCAATATTTTAGTTATCCCTTTTTCATACATCTAATCATCCAGCCATTCATAGATTCAACCTAAACATAGAATAAAGTACAACGTCGCTTGTACAGTGTATATTCAAAAGCCTTTAAAACTATCCAATACCATATAAAATATTTCATCATCGGATGATTTCACAATTACAATACTTTGCAACTTTTGTCTTTAATGATATCATGCGAAAGTAAATATTTAAGTATGTGTCGCAAGTAACATTAAGATTTTATTTTAATAATTAATATTATAACTTGCTCTACATAATCAACTCGGCCATGTAGATACCGTACTGGTTCTTCGTTGTACAAGTAACAAGTAAGAAGTTTAATTAAAATCTTCGCCGTTAAGGTCACGTGAATCGATATTTTTATTTCATGATGATACAGAAGCAGCAAAACGGTCAAGCAAGCGATACATCATCATCTTCAGTCCACCGCTGGACATAGGCCTCTCCAATTATACGCCCTCTCACATTACTCGTATCAAACTCAACATACGACTCAAAAACCAACAAGATGTCATATTGTACATCTACGTCCTATTTGTTAATGAAAATAATAATTTATTTATTTATTATACATATAGTACGCACGCAGTTATCGTAAAAGGGGTTGTATTAGAGCAAAAGCCCCTTTAATCTGCCCTTATCTCAACAAGGGTTATCGCTTGTCGTGCTAAGTGCTATAAATACGCTAATTAAAGTACTCATGTATATTGTAATATCGTGTAATATCGTTGTAGTTGGACCATTTAGTACTATTTACAAAGTCATTTTTGCTTAGAAATTTAAATTACCGTAACTTCACGCCTGTAATCCCCGAAGAGGTAGGCAGAGGAATGCAGAACACTCCCACGTTTCACCGGTTATGTTT
>DWEC01001849.1:0-12587 GCA_018245735.1 Microceris miodesmiata | reverse complement strand
ATATGTATATAGACATGAAGAGACATGTGGAGAGATGAGAATATGAAACAAATAGAGTGACTCCCTTGTCGCGACTGTGGGTTCGCACCGAGCAGAATGGACGCGAGTGAACGCGAATACATTTCACGATGCATTTCACAATACGCGATGCAGGCTCCAGTTGGACAAACGGACTTTCAGTCTACTTGTTCTACGTTAGACACCGAAATTTCAATATTTCATACTAGCATTATAATTTTTACAAGTATATTTTTGTATTCATTATTATTACGTTAGGTATTTTATATCTATAAGAGACCGTTTAAGAGATAATTTTATTGAAACTGACTGTAGTTTACGAGTAAGGGAGAGATCTAAACTATACGAAGATTTGAAGTCACAAAAGTACTACATTGTGAGGAAAACCTTCAAATATGATTAATATGGAAAATAGTTTTAATTAAATGTAAAACTTTTTAACTTGCACTTACGAATACTTTTAAAACGATTTGAAACGTCATTTAGGAAGAGATTAAAGGACTAATATTATGGTATATGGAAAAAAGTGAAATAGACGGTCAACTGATCTCTACCTAGAGTTTGTGTTATGATAATCATAGATCCTATAAACTGCATGTATAAATGTCTAAATACAAAATTCCTTATATAATTTTACAACCATATAAACATAGAAAAAAAAAACATTAAATAGTCGTAGAAATGTTTGTCTTAAACGAGAATGAAACCAATCTCCAACTTGACAGTCAGGTGCATTAACCAATTAATAAGCCAATAACACGAAAACAAAACAAGGATTTCAAATGAAATGGACTTTATTTTGTTGTGTGTTGCACAGAGAAAATGAAGTTCTTACCACATTGTACCGTTCTGGACGGACGTGTTGGCGAAACTTTTTCTCGGTACAGTTTTTATCAGTCTGTTCACAGCATGAAGGCCGGACGCAAGTCTAGTAGTAAGCTTTTATGGGCTTATAAATACTTTGTTGTATATACACATATTATAGCCTAGATGTCAATTCTAGAGTTATTGGGAATTAGGGAATTATAAAACTAGAAGGCTCACATATTCGATGCGATGTGATGTGATATGAACTATTTACAATATTTTGCTACGTTTACATTTTATAGGTACATTTTGTTTGTGGGTATAGATTAAGACATGTGATTCTATAATTTCTGTTTTAGAATTGTTTATTAGGTAGAGCTCTGATACAAACTATACGGCGACTGGATGCGAAGTGAGAGAGGTTTTAACGAATACTTTAAGTCCATGAAAATTGCGAACAAGATTCCTGAGGAATAGTGGCCTTTTTTCTTTTTTCATTACAAAATGCCGTAATTTCATTAAACGCATATCCTGTTAAGAAATATAAAAACCCACATCACTTTAAGTACTATTTTTGTAACGTAGAGAAAAAAATTAAAATACGCAAATTCTTTCCCAGCTCTGCTAACCGCACTTGAAAGGCTCTACAAAAAGTAAATGGTAATTTTAAAAGGATGGGTAAGAAATGGAAGGTTATACTGAATGGATTTTATGGCTAAATGTAGGATTATAGAAGTTGAAAGAATGAGTGTTGTAAAGAGGGCATCTCAGGAATGCAACGAATATATGGAGCTGTGTTAAGCTCTGTGCACACAAATCTGCAACAGGAAGTAGAGTTGGTTTATTTCGCACTACATTGTAAATAGTGCCTTACTATCTGCCAATATTTTCATTTATAGTAACTTCAGTGAAATCTAAATTGATTTTCTACGAAGAGCAAAATAAACGGCATTAAATGAAATATTTACCTCGTATTTCTTTCGTGTAACATTTTGATGTTTAAATTAGACTTTATTCATATGCATACGAATGACGTACATAATTTTGTTTGCTGTAACAACCGTTTCTTTCCTTTTTATCCTTTGAGGGCCCTGGAAAATAGATATTATTGACTCGCAAATGTCAGTTTAAAGGAATTGCTAGTTAGTTTCCTCAGTCTTTTTTCAAGTCTAGCTCACGGACTAAAATGTCCACTAGAGACTAGATAGTTCGGATGACAATATCTAGTTGTAGAATAATATGCACTTTCATTAACGGTTCCTTAATCGAGGGGTTGTAAGCACAATTGCTGATCTCGATTAGCAACCTCTCGAGGTCCTGGGTTCGATCCCGGGGATGGGATACAATTGATTTTTTGTTACTTAGTAAACATAACCGGTGAAACGTCGAAGTGAACTACGCTTCTCTGTCTATCCCTTCGGGGATCATAGGCGTCATCTTACATTCATTTATCTATTGTAAATAAACACAGAAACCCGTTTTGGTATGTAACGTGTATTTCGTAGTATTCAGCGTCAGAAACTCTTTTAGTCAGCTTTGCTCGAGAAGGACTATGAGTGAGGGTGGCTTACCTGAAAGGCTTTTAAGCGTAAATGCAGGCGCGAAGCGAGCAGCGGAGCTTGTGTAAAAGTTGAGTAACGTAACTTCATACAGAATTGAAATTCCTACAGGCTGTACGATTTAATATATTTTTGAATTTTTCAGTCTACACGTTTTAAATTTGGTCTGCAATTAGCTTGTGTTGTATGCTTATGTCCGATTAGTTTTCATGGTATATATTTTAAAATTAATCACTGTAAATGACGAAATATCTTCGTGTCGATTGTTATAATAGAATGTCATAAAACAAAGTGTATATAGATCACCGACGCCGGTATACAGGGTTTATAAAACTTAAAACGTTTAGAACCTCGAACGTTTTATACCTGCACCACGAATTTTATATGCACCACGAATTTGATATGCACCACGAATTTGATATGCACCACGAATTTGTGGAACAATTTGTCCCATACGGTATTTCCGGACCGATAGGTACGACATTCAAACCTTCAAAAAAAGAGCGTATACCTTCCTTAAAGGCCGGCAACGCACTTGCTGACTCCTGGTTTGCAGGTGTCCATGGGGGACGGCAGTTACTTACCATCAGGTGACCCGTTGCTCGTTTGCCCCCTATTCAATAAAAAAAATAATAATATTGACCCATTTATCATTCCACTGTTGGAATAATATGGGTGTCCTCTCATATTAAGAGGGTTAAGGTCATAGTCCAATACGCTGGCCAAGTGCGAGTTGTCAGATTTCATAAGCTTAGAAATTAGTTTTTTTTTTATAAATTATAAGGTGTGCAGGTTTCTTCACGGTGTTTATCCTCACCGTTAGCGAGTGATATTTAAATTTAAAACGTACCTTTGTAAAGAGGTGCGCGCCATGGATTTGAACCCCGGACCCCGAGAGTTAGGGATTGAATTCTTAACCACTAGGCTATCACTGCTACGGATTAAGACTAGTATTAATATCAATTAGTTTTCATTATCAATATGATTATTCGTTTATTTACAGTAATATAACGTACAATTGTTAGTTCAGACTAATTCAGTATGAATAGCATCTATCTTATTCGAAATCGGTCCTGAGCCCGTAGGTACTCCAGAGGGCCGAGAAAGTCACTTTAGAATGTCGTTTCATGTACACGCGTGTACATACCTTTCAGAACCATACCTTTCAGAACGAAACACAAGTCGTTTTGATTATAACTACCTATGATATAAATGGACGTAGCCGTGGTCAAGTCACGGGCGACCCATTAACATGTTCTACAACAAATTACAATTATAAAGTAAAGGTTGCATTTATATATACACCGATTTCAGTGACTCGAAATTTTCGATTTAATCTATCGACGGCTATCCTCTACTTCGGCCATGACACAAACATATTGAATTTAAAAACAACAAGTAGGAAAAAAAGATTAGTTATAAAGTTCCAGCAATTACTATAAATTATTCATTAGATTAAAACTCGTACAATTCTGAGAACATATTAATGCTGACTAAAATAATTGAATATACAAGTACAAAACCATCAAAGCGAAAAATATTTCACTGTTATTTAAGCGTCGTAAATAAAATTTGTTACAATTATGTGCTTCTTGGTTTAATAAATTGAATGATTTAGTAGACATTTGTACCGTGGAGCCGGCGCGAATAGACAACAATAACAACATAGATGAATGAATGAATGAACGATAGAATGAATGACAATATAACGAATAGACAATAGCGCAAGGACCGCGCCGCCTTGAATAAAGTTATTAAAGAAACTATATAGTAGTGTCCATTTATGAACCAAACAGACGAATGTAGCGTACTGAGATATTATTTAAATTTAAAGGGAAAAACTCAATAATATACTCCAGGTATTACGAGTAGGAATAGCAGAAAAAAATGATGGGCAACTATTGCAGCTAAGCAGGAACGTCATTATTCAATCTCGGCCTGAGATTTAAAAATCTTGATGAGAAAGCTTCGCGATGGAGTTTTTGAATGGCATAAAATGAAAAGTTTTAAGTACAAGATCAAACAACCAGTAATTATATTTACCTCGCGTTCAACAGACCTCTAATACTTTATGCTTATGTTACATTACATACATTGTAGAAGAGAGCCAGCTTGGCCGCTGCGTACGTCGAGGAAGTATTAATTTTCGATGAAGACTGAAGTCACCCACCGTGCGTTCAATTATATTATGCAAAATATTGCAATTAGTGATATTATCATTATAGCGTTACCATTAACTCGCGTAGTATGTTTCTCGGACCGTTAATATCATTATTTTATTGCAGCCGTTAATGTTAATGAACCGAAAATATACGTAACAAATGATAGGATTAAGCAATATAGTACATAATTGAAAAAAATAACAGAAAAAAAAACAGAAAATTTAAATTTCATTATTTCAATAGGAAGGATTCTTAATTGGATTGTACCATAGAAACGTCATCAAGGTCATGGTGTTTTATTAGAAACTCTTATAGATGATACAATATCCTTATATAAATTGACTGGAAAGAGGGTGGTGGTTCGATTAATAGCTGGGACAATGTTTGTGTTGCGAGCACGATCATTGGATACAGATAATTTGCACTCGGTGCTCTTGGCGAAACCATATAATAAAAATATGTCTATACAACTGTCTAATTACCATGGTACTGGCGCTGAATAATATGGAATCAAATAATATAACCGAACTATCGTATGAGTTACCATCAGTTATTACTATAACAGATCAGATCTAGACCAAACGCCGCACTGTACAGGACAGCAGTCAAGGTAAGAATAGCTCGCGGAACCAGAATGGTATTGGATTAATATAGAACTTAACGGTTGCAACTTTCAAATTCTCAGCTTGTGTTGTTACAAGTCTCAAAGCCAGGTTTGTTTCTAAAAAATCCGACAACATTGTTGCGCGGCCCGTGCCGCACCGCCCCGCACCGCACGCCCGGCTCTAATTAGGCGCCGTAGTTTACATTTTCCAAATCAGCGAGCGTTGTAGCGTCATGCGGGTTGCACGCTTTTTACAACCAAATGACTAAAAGTGAGCTTCAAACATGCCAGCACAGGAAATTACTTGTCAATGTCCAGTTTGAAATTGATTTAACTTCACTTTTATCACCATTATCATCACCCTGTCTCACTCCATTGATTAGGATATAGACGTCCATTAAAAGTCTCATCGCGCCTTGTAATCCGCTTCCCCCATCCAGCTTCTGCCTATAACCTATGACAGATCGTCACCCACCTGACGTTAAGATGTCGTCACTAAGTGGTAATGTGTAATGGATTTAAAACTTCTTAATGTAATAGATATATTACTGTTTCTATGTTCATTACCAAGGTTGACGACAATCGCTTATTAAAAACGAATCAATCAACACATAACTCTATGATTCATTGACTTAGGTACAAATAAGCGAATATTTTATAAAGAACTGCGAGAATTCAAATTAATCAACACGTGACTCGCAAATATCGAGACATAAAATATACCTACTCTGTACGTTACATGAAAATTAATTAATCATTGACTTTATCTTAATCCACATATAATATTAGTTAAAATCGCCTAAATTAATGCAAAATTTAAACGGGAACAATAGAAATACTGTAGGTATTTTACACGGGGTGTCACGTACGCATACCTAACAATCGCTATGCATCTGCGGCCCGAACAGGCTCCGGGTGCTTAACGACGCACGCGTCAGCGTCAAGGCTCCGGTGATAATAAAAGGGATAAAAAAAACAACAAACAATAAATGAAAGTTGAACGACCAGAGCCGCTGATGAGTCAGCCTCTACCTGACCTGGCCCGAGCTTCACGAATTGACTGTGCCCGACGTAATGGTGTAAAAAATGATTGATAATGAACTAACAACACATTCCAAACATTAAAGACCGAACTTGGACTAAGAGGGAATAGTAAGACACTAAATCTATCTGTGGCGTGTTGGTTGCAATTTTACCGTCGTAAAAAAATCATATATCTTAATCCTGATAAAAAGGTATTACTACAATACATCATTCATCAAGACGAACACGATACATTACTTGTGCATTTAAACCACACACATACAAGAAGAAAAGACACCCTAAATCTTACGACGTTTTTTTATTAAGTAGTTAATTAAAAAGTAATAACAATTAATTATTTGTTTGTGTCTTTGTGGTTGCTTTATTAGGCACATACAGTAGAGATTAAAATAATCAGATGTTTAGAGTTTTAAAAACAAATCAAACAAAATTGTAGCTATAAAACAATACATAAAAAGCGATTCGATGTTGCCAATCGTCTCAAAGATAAAAACTGTGTCATCAAAGAACACTACGTCGTTACAATCGTCACAATCTACGATAAAATCACTGGTCATCAATTAATTGAATCGCACTAATATTTTGTGTGCACCGTTAGCCTAGTGATTGTAAAAAAATCAATTTTGAAATTGTGCGTGAAAGAAAATAGATTTACATAAAACAAAAACAAACAAAACAAATAATAGTTCAAAATTGAAATTCAATAATAAACCTAATATTTCAAATAGAATTTAAATTATTAATATTTGTTTTCCCATAAGGTCTCTTGGATAATCTGCAGCATTATATTCTTCGAAAGTATAATAATAATATAATATTTTGAGATTTTGTAAGTACGGGTAAACAAACAATGTTATCTGTAGATGAGAAACGTATAAAATAAAAGATTCTATAAAAAGTGTGTTATAAAAGAAACACATTTGTTTACAGTGCTTGAAGAATAACAGCGCAGTGATAACGGCTATCGGTACTATATTCTTTCATTCAGTAAAAACTTTGTCGTTTTTGAAAGTTACTTATAGATTAAAAATAATTAGGCTATACCATGATAACATTTCGTCCGTCAACTCGTTAAGTATGACGGAGAGTTTTAAAGTTTAAACATTATGTTGTATAAAGTTTATAAATTATGAAAGATAACTAATACTAAATAACAAAAGGAACACTTAAAATTTCTCCATAATAAATAGTCTTTAAAGTGTCAGAAGTCTTTCAACGCGTACTTGACCGACGACGATTCTGTTTCAAATAGATTTATTACCCTACACAACTACTCGTATGTACATTTACAAAAACTGCAATATCATTATCTAAAATTGTTTATTTAAATATTTTCAATCGAGAATTAATTTATTTATAAATAATATTTTCCGTTTTCATATAACATACATTCAACACCCGATCTCCCCACAATTACTGAATACTCTACAAGTTTACATCCTGCAAGTTTTATTCATAATCGTTAATAAATTAGCTCGTGATCGGGTGTTCATGCAAAACAAAGTTTTAGAGAGATTTCGCCGCAAATTGCCAGTCGTCTATTGTTGTACAACAATATAGTTCACGGTTACAAAGTTCGACCCAACTTCAGGCCGACCTTATTCGGCAACGGACGGTATCGGTCGGAAGCACAGAAAACTTTAGTAAACCATTTCATAATGAGTTAACTAAACATTATTATTATTATTTAACATACCAAAAGGTTGTAAGTTTTTTTATTAAAAGAACTACCTAAATTTAATATTGTGCTTCCTTCTTCCACAATAATAAGTAATAATTCTCAAATGATGTAAAACTTCACACACATTGCGAGTACTACAAGCATATACACACAAAAACTAATTCCAGATAAAGAGTTAAGTTCGTGGCATATCAGCCTGGCATATCATGCAAACGGATCCTTATAGGTATCATTCAATCTCATACATTTGCAATACACGTTCTGTATGTAGTTTAAAAAACCCATATTCCCATCAGTCGTATCACATTTTGATATCTATTATTACAACAGCATTCACAAGGCAAAAATATATCCTGTATTTCCTGACTGGATTTTTTTTTCATTAATCTTTATTTATTTATGTGTAAATAATGGAGTCCATTGTTTCTGCTTATCTGTAACATCTATCGTATTATACTTTAAGAGAAAATTAGAAGAAATATAGGGATACGTGGCAGATTACAACCCACTGAACTGAAATCTCGTCGGTGGACTTCAGCTCAATTAAGGTCTTATACTAATATGCTTATAAGGGCAGTACACGTCGTTTGGGCCGTAGATCACAAGCAGCCATCGTTTTGATTGATATTATAAGAATAAGGTTCTCAAATTGTCTACTGGTAATAAACGTTTTAAATTAAATTTTGGCATGTCGATACGTACATATGTACTAAGCTCGATATTACAATTATCATGTCACAGTAACACTCAACCGATCGTTCTACTCGAATTAGTGATAAAACAATGTTCCAAAATCAAATCACGTCGAGTGCGTTTTCCGGGCGGTGTCTGGCAGCACCGTCGAGGGCCAATGCGTCCGCGCACGCTTCTAATGACAGAGGGAGACGGGGGGCGACCGGTCAGGGACGCGCTCGTGTATGCAACTGAGATGCACAGCTGATTGTACGACATAGGTTTTTTTTTCACTTACGATGCAATAATATATGTGTATATACGGTGCAATATAAAAAAACCCTTACGATAAAAGTTACTGTTACAATCTATTGCGCTTTTAGGTTTACTTTTTCGAATTTGCACTTAAACCCAAAAACACACAGTACATGGAATCATATGATAAATTTACCTATAAGAGCAATACAAGCGTCATAATTGCTACTAATCACATCCGGTTATCGAACGCAAAATGTCTCATATCAATGTTCAATGTTTATGTTATCTAGTTTTGATAACCTATATACCTATATTGGCAACACAATCCAATTAACGATGAACGTTCAGTATCCGCCGCGACTTCACTGCAAACGCAGGGAGCTCATGAGGAAGGACCTCGTACAGGTCGGGCCATCCCGAAAAACACACTTGAGTTAGGCCGGTACACTTATAATTAATTTTATGAGACTTCCTGAGTACCATTTACCAGTTAATGAATATGCCCTACATTCAAAAGGGGAAATTTTAACTTACGTATGCTAAGTAATTAACATTTTCTTATAAATCCTCATTTATCATTATACTATGGGACATAGGTCTCTATGACATCGTCGACGTCGTAGGACATACGAGTTCGATCGGTCAAGACTACAGTTTCCTACGTTCGAATGACTATTTATTACGGACAGTTTTTTTAAATAATTTTTAAATAAGCGGTACGTTGGTGCCGGCTACATACCGCAGCGCACCCGGGAACCCGTCCGTTGTCCCCGGCGCGCCCGGTTAGAGCTCCTAAGTTTTTATTTTACGCTCACCCTCCGCGGCTCAGTTCGACGCAGCGTAGTCCAAATACTGCCTCCTACCCTGCTGATTCGATTCTTGTTTTGTTCGCTCACTGAGCTCGGACAAATGTTGCGTAGAGAAAAACAATATTTCATTAAACCTATACGTTTTGTTCTATAGCGGTTGGATTGGTAAGTGAACCCAATAATTGTACTTTCCATTTATTGTGCAAGGACATATTACCATTTTTACATTATTTCATAATTTGTCAAAGAAAAGTTTTATTACAGTTTTGAAAAGATATGTCTAATTTTGAGCATTTCGGTCTAACGTAACATTCTTCTGCAATTAAGTACTAAATTTTCAATGTGGTTCAAATATTGGTAAAAAACCGGGGGCAAAACTAGTTCATTTATGTAAGACATTCAGCGTGGGCCAGTTAAATTCGAAGGCTTAAACTTAAATTAACTAAAGGAAACTTACTAAACCATAGAGATCAATATCGTCCCGTCTATACTCTATGCTAATTGACAGTAAAGCTTATGGTGAACGTCGGGCTTTAGTTGGCTTCGAGAGGTTGATTATTAGAATTTGTGGTTGACGCGTGTGGTTCATAAAGTTCGTGTGTAAATTTCCAGAATGTTTGATAAAACGGAAATTCAACATCATTACGGGGGTTACGTATTTAATTTTGTTTTCGATGCTCTGTAGAAAATCATTGTCTTACCGATATTTAAATATATTTCTACAAAAACATGCCTATTCAAATGTATTCAGTGTCACCTTTAAATTAAAAATTACATTTGTGAAATAATGAAGGCGAACGAAATTTTGTATGAGGAAAAATTATCTGAAAATCGTTATTGCTTCTTACTTTAAAATGGCCACAATAGTTGCAAAGTTATGCAATGTCAAAATGCCCGATAGATTTTGTTTCAAATATAAATATTTTATATCAAATAATCTCTTTACCCAGTTTGGTATTTTATAATCCAAGTTATAACGTAATAAGCATCGGCAAAAGCACAAAACATTGTGAAATCTATCTTGCCGAGTGAGTGCCGCCGTCGGGCTCATTTTATTTGTGACCGTGTTCCAAGTCGGTCGTGTATCGATGGCCGCACCGCGTGCGATTCCACGCTTTTACAAAAGGGTACTAAACCGTAGTAGGTACCTAATTGATGAAATATGTACTTAATAAATCTGAACATAACACAAATGCCTTTGTTCAGTGTTCCGATTGTAACAGTTGTTCATTCATACTGCACGTCATTTGTTCTTAATCGATTTGTTCTTATTTATTGCTTCGTTACATAATGTTGAAAATATAAAAAAATATATATACGTTTTTATTCAAAACCGAATCATACATATAAAACAAATTATATTCTAAAAATAGACACATAAAAAGGAAAAAAATAAAAAAGCATATTGAATAACAATTTAACGCAAACAGAAAATTAGAAAAAATTGAATAACATATTAACATAATAATAAATAAACTTACCAAGAAAAATGTAACCATAAACAAGCGTATTAATGTTTAAATAATAATAATCTAGCATTCCCACTAAATCTAAAGTGTTGAAACCATAGATATGGAAGTTATGCTTCGCTGAAACTCAAACATGTGCTGTCAGTATGATTTATAGGCAACGCACGGCGCTCGGCAGATAAGAGCCGGCTACAAGTGGATCAAGTGTGCCCTTATCGCGACTGGACCCTTCGTATCGCTACACACTTCGATTTTTTACCAATTTCGTGATGAGATTGTGGAATAAAATGACCGTGTAAAGTGAAAACTATTGCTATTTTTGCTGTATGTATGAACATATCGACAAGCAACTTATAACATGCAAGTAATATTCTCGCACGTGATCAGCATGGCAAACTATACCCTTACATATCTCATCCTGCAAAATATTTAAGAAGTGGACGGTAACGATATGCGTACCTATCCCCGTATAAAATTCGTATATTTCATTACACGATAATCTCGTAATTAGCAGAGCACGTGCATCTAGCAGATTTGATAAAAAATACTTAGATATAATCGAAAATTTAATATTACCAATATAAGAAGTACCTATCATTCAAACTGACAAAAACCCCAGATGGTCAAATGGAGGTAAGTAAAGCGGGTAAGCGGGTTGTACAAGCGAGATTAATCCCCGGGTATTACATCGTACACAGTACAAAAAAATAGTGCTACTGTTATATAGTTTTCCTAATAAAAACCTGATTTACAATCAGCGGATCAATCAATCAAATTTGCTAATGAAATTCAAAAATTCCAACGCTGCCAACCTAACGAAACACGCGATATACAAGGTGACTATAATCACGGAGTCCAGTCCACCAGTAGCGTTGTCCGATTACCTCACAATGGTTAATAGAGTGATGTTAATGCTAATAAGTCCGTGTGTGCGACCGACGCCCACCGGTGACGGCAATATTTAATTAACAAAAAGGAGCCAAGCATCATTTGTATTTAAATGCGGCGGCGTCACCTCATACATGCGCCTTCTGTGTGTAATTTGAAAGACGGAACACAACGCATGCGTGATGATATTAGAAAACAGGTCGCACTGCCGGCGCAAAGTTTAAAGCGTCGCGCGAGATATAAAAATTATTTGTGGGTTCGATTCTCAACCGGAAAAATATATAATGAGCAATGGCATTTTTTTCGTATTTGGGTGTAAAATAAGTTTTGTATAAGAATATACTTCAATGTATGTGTACAGATCAACAACCGCCAGGTCAACATAACACAGGCTTTACCTGTTGTTGGATCATAGGACCACGTGTCCGAAAGGTCCCAAGATATTATTATTATTACTACTGTTTCATGAAAAAATACACACATATGTAGGACGTACACCACGTGATAATGCCTTTTACGCAATTATGTGCGTAAGTTGATTTTATCTAATAGATTTTTATTGTATATGATATGTCAACATCAATCTTTGAAATGGGTTTTTGTGAGTATTTTAGAT
>DWEC01001848.1:0-12587 GCA_018245735.1 Microceris miodesmiata | reverse complement strand
CGAAAACAAACTGAAATTCAAATTTAGAACGTAAATCAAGTACCACCAACTGAAAGTTCGAGTAAAAGTTTTGCAAAAATGTCCTCGTCCAACTGAAAATATCCAATAAGAGCAAAGCGATAACACTAGGGCAATTCCTGATAGGGAGACGGTTTGAGGTTGTTCTAGTGTTGCCGCGCGCTGCGACTGAAACGTCAAAGGTTGGTGCGCGCGATAGCGGCGGGCCGGTCGTCGGCAGTGGGTCGCGCGGCGGCCGGCTGCGGACTGCGCGGCTGGCGCGGCTGTGACGAGGCTCGCCGCCCGCCGCCGCCGCGGCGCACGCGCCCGCCGGGGATCGATACACCCCGCCCCAACCACTGCCACTCCCGCAGGGGGCGCGTTGGCCCACACACGCATTCGTCGCGATGCTCATACTTAAGACGTGCCCTCTCTTCTCGTGCCCCAAGATTTTTTACATATCCTCTGCAACGAACTTAACACGTCACTAAAAAAGAAAATTTCATACCCGGATCTTGTAATTTCCTTAAGTATATGGGTAACTGTTAATATTTGTACCAACGTTAAGATAAAGCAAATGTAATTAAAGATATAAAACTATTAACAGTCCAATCTCATTTGTAAATTACACCACATATCATCGGATTTTTTATATGAGTAAGCAATTTCTTCATTTCTCAATAGTCTTATATGAAAGTTCATATATTTAGAGGATATAATAGTAAAATGTTCTCTAACGTGAGGATTAATGAAAAAGCTTCATATCGTTGCCGAGTGGTGCGCTATTAACTGCGTGTCAACGGTCGACGTAAGTGGCACAACGTAACGCAAAGTAATATTTAAATGAATTTATTTTAACACTACATCGGGAACGGTGCGTTGACTTGGCAGCGCGGCTCATACATTATTAAGCAGATAATAACTTTTCACCGCCTTACATTCGTATAGCTACATATATATTCTCACACAAATGAATATCAGTTATTTTTGCTTTTGAAGTTAAGATGGTTACTAATATAACAAACTGAACGAAATTACACGATATGATGAGACGTTTCGATAAAAAGATGAAAGTTATTTTGAATATGATGATTCTATTATCAAAGGCCTGTATAAAAATTAGGTTTAATTATAACTACATATTAAGCTACTTATAACTACATATTAACTACAAAGTAGACAACGAAGTATGTTGTCTATGAGATGAAAAATAAAAAATAATAGTAGTAACTATAATCCGCGAAACTCCGGCAAACGTGTTCGAAGGTGGGCCGATACTGTTCGCGTAGAGAAAGAGTTTTCCACATGTACGAGTAGAAAGCTAATACAAATTTATTGCCTGCTGAGACAGGCCGATAAGGAAACCCCCACTGGCGAAACAACTGTAAAGATTGATAGGTAACCAAGAAAAAGAATGTTCGGCTACTTATATGTAAGATTGAAATATTGTGTTTAATAAATATTATCTTGAATAAATATTATCTTGAATAAATATTGTGTTGAATAAATATTATCTTGAATAAATATTGTGTTGAATAAATATTATCTTGAATAAATATTGTCTTGAATAAATATTGTCTTGAATATATAATCATAGACACATCATAGATAATTATGTGTATAGGAATGTATGCATTGAGATTACTTTTGATTTTTACCATTCGTAAGTTGTATTTTAGATACTGAACAAAATCGTTCATATTCTTGAAAATATAAACCTAAAGATCTTACGAAGTAGCAAAAGATACAAACCGTATGAAAAACTAATCAAGTTATCACGACCCACAGTTTATATTGACCTGTCAGACACAACTCAAGTTCCAAATTAGGACGAGTTAATCCCCGTAGTCTTCTTCCACACTGGCCAAGTGCAACTTACGTGTATTAATGGCAAATTTCTCCCGACAGAAAGAATATTGTGAAAGGCTCTGCGATGTGCGAGTTCCAGTGTTTCGCTTCACCGTTACAGTGAGTCGTAGTTAATTTCAACACTATCTTCAGCTAAATCTGAGAGGAAACTCAAGCAGTGGAGCAATAAAAGTGCGATGAGCTAAGTCTATTTTTTTTAAATACTCGTAAAGCCTAAATTAATAAACTATTTCAAATATGAAAACTAAATGAAGTAGAAGAAGTACATCAACTTTATATTGATAGACATATTTAGCACTCGATGTTTTCTACTAATCCCGTAAGGAATCCGGCGCGATCATATAACAGTAATAAAATGAACGTACCCAATAATGAACTAGTAATTTAAACATTTTTATTTAAGCAGATTATTCACGAGAACCATTAATTTAACAGTTTCGCACTGAATAAATGCTGAAGTACCAGACTATTGGTATAACAATTAGATTGTTTAAATAAATGATTTAATACCGAGTAGCTTAAAGCCTGTTCTTAATTGCTGATCAAAGAACAAGTTGTAGGTTTTCCTCAAGTTAATTAACAATGAGTCGGTCTTGTGGGATTTCCTACAGATAATCGTACATATATATTTTGGATTAATTTCACTAAATGACTCATCCTAGGCGCTTTTGTATTTAATTCTTTTTAATATTTTTGATAACGTGAGAGTTCACTTTCCTACCTAATAAAAAAGGTGACAAAATGCTTTAAAAATATTTGAAAATACTTACGATAACATAGAAATATTAATAACAAAATGAAACATGTAATTTTTATTCAAGTACATTAAGTTTATGCATACGGGTACGAGTACGCATTGATCAGATAAAAAGTGGACATTTACGCATTCTATTTATTTGGCATTTACATATAAATAGGTAAAAATAACAAATAGCGTGCGAGTGACCGGTTAAATAAATTTTACATATCCGAACCAATAATCTTTCTATGTCACGTATTTGTGATCGGAATCGTCCAGCCCCAGCATCGGGTACAAGCAGAAGTTTCCGTTTTCGTGAAGGAAATTTCCTTCTCAAATAAAACTTATATGATATGTAAAGTATATATGTATAAGTATCTGTGTGACAATTTTTTTTCTCTTTTTGAGAATAAAATTTCTTTAAGCCAAAGTATCAACTGTACATAATGTTCTGACGATTAATGGTAGAGGAGGTCCGTATCCGACTTTAGGTTTAATGATAATAACAAACGGTATTAAGGTTTTCCTATCAGTATGAGACTGGTTAAAACTATAAACGGCCACGCTGATCAAATGCGGGTTAGCAGACTTTACACGCCTTACAATTTTTTGTTTACTTGACTTGACTAGACAACATTTCAAATATATGCCACACTTGTTCACACCGCAGTAGATTATCATAATGGTTGCAGGCCCACAGATATGTTCAAGTAATATGATGAAAGGTATTTTTTAAATTTATTTTGACTGTACTGCGTTTATTTGCGGTACTCCCTATATGCATGTGTACTCGTATAACAAAAGTACTTAGAATTAAAAAAATACATAGTTATAACAAACATATTTATACTCAAACGAACAAACTTTTCAACTCATTAAACTAAAATTGAACTTATACATATTTACTGTTAAAAAACATGTATTTATACGCATAGGTATAGCTTATCAGCCGTGAGGTGAATTCAAATGGTTGTGTAGGGTCATTATCCATAGCATTTAATTATTACCTATGCATTTATAATAAAACACATTTATTTACATTCATACTGTGTAATATAATAAATCAGCGCGAACTGAACATATGTATTGAACCATATGACTAGTTCGAAGCGCACGAGCTCAATACGTTCCTGCAGAGGTGAGCCATTATTTTTAAACGAAATGACGGTAAACACTTTATTGGGCAGGTGTGTGGAGCGAGTGACAATAAAACCACTTTTATAGTTTTCCTCACTGTTCGCGTACGCTGTGCTTTTGTTATTTAAAATAGACCCTCATTTTCAATACATAAAAATGAAACATAGTATTATCTGTCGAACGTTATTGTTGGAACTGTAAATATAACTTTAATCACGCATGAAGCAGTTGTGAAGTCTGCGAACCCGGATAGCGTGGAAAACCATAGTCTTAACGTTTTCCACTCTGAGAATATTATCGTGTCCAACAGTAAGAACATGAAAAGATACATGATGATGAAGATGAAGGTAAAGAACAACTGAGCAATTTTGTTGGGAGTCCTAAATGATTAGTTAAAAAGCCGGTCATCACTACCACATTTTCTACACGGTTATAACACAGTACGTTAGGATTACGTTATGATCCATTACGTTTCAAATCGTACGGTAGATGATATCGCATTGTGTACTGTAATAAATTAATGTACGTGAAAATCAAACAGGTCGTCGCATAGCTAATTGTAGGTGACCGATAGAAAAAGCTGGTAAAAAGAGATTCTTGACTTGCCATCTAATAATTTATCAATTATTGAATAAGTTTCTACATTTCATTAACAATGTGATTCCAGACTTTTAATTAATTTATGTACATTATATTTTTCTGTTGACTATTTTGTCTTATAAAGAATAAACAAAAGAAAAAATAGATATGTACATGGTAAACGTTTATTGTCAAAATTGATGATACTTTCACTAAGTATAATACTATGGCTCTGACGATCTCAAAGATCACGCGGTATTGATAATCGAACAATACTGGACACTTGAATTTGGCGATGTCTGCACTACATTTATGCCCAACAGTGAACATTAAGTAACAAAATCATACCTGTCTTCCTCGAAGAGATAGGCAGAGGAGTGTAGTACGCTCCTACGTTTCACCAGTTACGTTTACGTCCCATGGAATAGGTGGTGAGCATACCGCCATACACTGGGCACAGATTCAGACTCCGAGTCACTACTGGAAATTCTAAATTAGAAAAAACCAATATTGCCCGACCCAGGATTTGAACATAGGACTTCGCGATCAGCAGTCGCGCTTATAACCATTAGTCCAAGGCGGCAGTCAAGTGACTGAATATAAAAAACTGAAATGATAATAATATTACGCACTCCGTGCTGTCTGTCTATGGCCAGCACGTTAGGAATCCGGTAAGATATGATTAATGAGAAATAATAATGATGGCGATAATGACGTTATATTGTGTGAAATCGCTGTACAATGTATCATATTTATAAAACAATTTATTTTCGTCAACGTTAGATAATTTGACTAGTATTTGGTTTACGGTCAAAATGTTGACTAATATGCTTTAGGTTTTGCAGAGATTGCCCTTTGAAAATATTAGAGGTTTATATACTCGTAAGACCCAAGTAATAGCCCTTTTAAGTACTCTACTAATCATTTAACTTGATAATACTGTAACTAAACTTGTCGGCCGTAGAATTTATTAAAGTTAGCAAGGCGTAAACACGAAAATGATCAGTTCAATTTTAGTTTTTTATTTATGTACATACATACTGCAATTGCTTGATCATTCAGAGCATCGTTCATTTATTGGAATGGAATAGGTAGGTGCGCCTATTGCTATACAACGGGCACAAATAAAATTAATTTATTTTGTATTTCTTGATATATAAAATTTCGTCGGTTCACATTTCCTGACAAATGCATTAAGATTTACAAATTATAAACAGTTTACAATTATTAATATCATAAAACCAAGACATACCAACCAACCAACCAAGTAAACATATGTATGTCCAAATCTCTATATAAGATATTATAATATCCATCTTGAAATAAAGAAGCCGATATAAAGTTAAATACAATTTTAATTTAAGTAAGTTTACAAGTGTACAATATACAATTTTACTTGCGTACATACATACGAGAAACTACAGACATTTTTACTCTTCCTTAGCAGGAAATGAATAAAAGTCGCGAGGAGCCATATGTTGGCCGCGGGAGGTAGACTGTGCCCCTCGACCTCAAAGCCATGTAAAGTCGTTATTCTCAAAAAATCGCGCAACGCATTGTTGTGATTCAGCCTTCTTTGTACATCATGAAAAACCTTTTTACGAAACCACGCGTCGCTAGCGGTTTTATTACGCTGACTAGAAAATGTTTAAGTTAATAGCTTGACTTTTCAGTAAATTGCTTTGTGTACGCTCTGGCAAATATTTTGGCGGGGAAAATCTTACATAAGAACATGGCGTTTTCATTTTTAAATCTTTTAATCGTATCATCAAGTGTTAAGCCAATATATTAAACCACCAAATGTTAGTGGACGCAGATGTCAAAGGAGACCAAAGCATGGGAAGTTAGAAGTCTCCGAAACCAGTGATGAAGATGCAAGAAGAACGGCGGGTGTGCAACCATAGAGATATTTGGCACTCCATGCTTCCGGTCTACCCCGTAGCGGACTTGGCATAAATATGTATATAAATGTATATACATTTAAACCTAATGTATATTATTTTATTTAAAACTATACAACATTATCAAACTCAGTAAACAATGAACGCACTAACTGTTCCTCATATGGGCCGTATTAAGCGATGAACAATATTAATCGGAATTAGATGACCCAGGGAACTCCATTTAGCAAGGTCAATCTGCGCACTGTCTGACTCATCAGCGACAACAGCATACAGCAAGCTATGAACACATAACCTTGAGGCTCTTCTGTAATTAGTGCGAAATATTTTCTCTGCTGTATTTTCCTGAAAGGATAGGCAGAGGAGTACAGTACTTCCAAAATATACCAGGTAAGTTGTGCGTTCCTAGTGTAACCATATAACATCGCGCTGGCAGATAAAATTCTACATGCTCTTACTGCATTAGTACAACTATTTAATAACATTGCATTCATCAGAGAGTTCTGACTTCTCTATGAGCCGGTATCTAACCTATTGTGCTAAGATTGGTGAATATTGAATTGAAGTTGTGCATCTATAAAGAGAGTGAGAAATGTAAAAGAGACAAAGTCTGTAAAGTTAGAAATAAATGGTACACGGTGCTCTCTGTCTGCGCCCAAAACGGCCTGACGTCATGATGCAATAACAATGAATACTGACGTCAATTTCAACGCTGAAAGTTTATTTATGATTTACCTCATTGAAGTCACACCATGTCCCATTTAACAAGCCTTTTAAAAATAAGCTCTTATCTACGTGAGGTATAACTGATAAACACATAGCTATGAGAAAAACCTACGAACGACCGTTCGCCGCAAAGCAAAGCCACCCCAAAAACTTTCTTTGGAGTTTCTCCAACATCAGTTCGTGTTTACCTTCATACGGACTACAGATATACAGGATTGTGAGGGCTTAACTTTACACGTTTTTAAACGTCTTATTAGTAATCTAAGTTGTTTGTTGCTGTAATTAGTACGGTTGTTGAACCTTCGAACTCCACAGTACTGGATGTAAAAACCTATATAGGAATATATTATTATATATTCTGGTCTCGTTATTTATTATTATGTGCACACGTATGCCTAAAAGAGGGGTGTAAGGGGTTCCAACTACTATCTCCGGAACCCAAGCCAACCTCACCTGCACGTGGTACACACTGCTATAACAGACAAGGCTCTGACGACCGGCTGATTGCGGTATAGTGCAGCCTAGATAGGCACGGTTAAATGTCCTGACCGCCGACGGGCAGCAGCGTCGGTGGTGCGAAAAGCCGTGCCCTGCGATCTCCAACCCGCATGCCCAGCGTGGAGATTACGGGCATAAAGCCCCTTTTGAGGGAGGCCTATGTCCAGCAGTGGACTGAAATAGGCTGATGATGATTATTCCTACTAAAATCTTAACCCGTGAATCTCTCTCTCCCTCTGTCTCTCTCTTTCCTTTTAACATTCCTCTACAGGAACAGGGGTCTCCTTTCGGAATGAGAGGGTTGAGGCCATAGTCTGGCGTGAATCGAAAAGATTAAATTATTATTAATATGTACAAAGAAAAGATAGAAAGATTGAATTATTATTAATATATATACTATTGACTTATCACTAAAATTACCTATTTAAATATCATTCAATTTTGGTTGGTGTCATTCACCTTCAAAAATTAATCGTTAGAGAGTCCGTATTTACTTACCTTAAAATATAATTCATCACTTATATAAGCTATTATGTACATGAAAGTTATTAGTCATAATTTTTTAAATTATTTACTATCTAAAATATATCATTTTGAAAATATTTAACGCGAAAAATATTAAAATTTGGAATGCTAATGTGATATAGACGATCATTAACGTTGGCAACATTCCCAAGTCGCCGGTAGTTTTGGCTATTTGCTATTTGACTGCAATACATTATTTTCAGAGAAGAACATATGTAGTGAAACGTGGGTGTATACTATACTTCTCAGCCTACCCCTTTGAGGAAATATATTCGTGAGATTATGTTACATAACTTTTTCCTAAATGTAATAAATAAATGATAATTAAGTAAAATAATATTACAAATAGTATAAAAGGAACGTCAAATTCAAGTATGTGATAATTGGCACTCAATGTTCTCTGTCTAGGTACCTTATAGAAACCTGGCGTGACAGTATAATAATAATACAAGCGGTGTTAAGTTCAATCAAATTTGATAAATATAAGATATTTTATTATTGTCCAATTATTTTATTTGTTGTACAGATACGAGTAATTTAATGATTTAAAAGCAAGAAGAAAGGAATGATGACACCATCAAACAATGTTTGTATTTGAATGGAATTGTTGAAGAGAATGTACATCATGTGTTGATGGAATGTACCAAAAATCGAACTAAAAGTGAGTCACTGTCGACGCAACTGAAATTTAATCTATACGATATTAGTTCCGCGCAAACTATTTTATCAAAACCAAAATCAGAAGCGGCTAAATTATTTTGCAGATTGGCGTCTTGTCTCCACAGTGATTGTCAAATAGTTGTAGTAGTAGTCAAGTAGTAGTCAAGTAGTACATGTATGATTGTCACAATGGGCTCGACACGCAAAGAAGAATGGGTTTGACATATCCTAACAAGGATAAAACCCCACATTAAATCGTTATCGTCATCAGCTTATTTCAGTCCACTGCTAGACCTACTCCAATGAGTGCCATCCGTCTCCTCCAATGAGTGCCATCGCGCCCTGTCCTCGGCTTGTCGCAACCACCATCTGCCTGCAGCCTTTCGCAGGCATACTTCCTTAGATGAAATAACGACAAATTTAATAGCACTGGGCGTGGCCAAAATATTGGCTAATATATTGGCTGTCACCTCCAACACCGATACATTTTGTAACTTTTGAAATCTGAAAAATTGCTGTCCGCTATTAAAGTTATCTAATATGTATATGTCACGATCAGACCGAAAATAGCTATAGATTGAGATTTTGTGTATGTGTGCATGTGTGTGTCTTGTGTTAAATGTGTACACGGACTTGACCGTGTGTGTGCGAATGTCCGTGTGTGCGTGTGCGTGCGTACGCGTGTACGCGTGTGTGCTGATTTTCATATTCATAGAAAACTTTTTCATAACATATTACCATCTCGCTTGAACTTTTTTTAATACCATCTTTGTGAATAAATAGGTTACAAATAATGCGAGGTACATATATATATGTACATATAATACACCTACATATTTTATGATCGTCGATATTCTTATGTATATTCATAGAAAACTCACCGTTGCTGTCTTTTAGCTATTTAATTAAATAGTGTATTTTATAAAAAGTCCTATTAATTTAATACCATAATATAATCGCCCTTAAATATCATAAAACTAATTTGAAAATCAAACAATGTAGCCCCTTCATTGATTAAATCAAAACGCCAATAAATCCACATCCCTCCACCAACAATAGTCCCGTATGATTTCCAATTGTCCTATTCATTCTCCCTGTTCCCTCACTATTAATTCATGACCTTCGGGAACTGCTACGAAAGGACATCTGTATGTACTCGTATATCTTCATTTGAAGGGCAAAATCCGTGGTTAGCATGGACCTTGACTCTGCCATAGCAATAGCTATTTGATCCGTTTATCATTCAGCACAATAAATTAGATTTTTGGATAAGTATTACAGCTCCATGTAGCTTTTCTTCAGACTTGTCAACTCACACACGCGTGACAAACTATAGTCTTAACCCTTCTTATATAGAAAGGAGACTCTTATTTAGGACGCATAGGGTAGGTGGTAGTAAGATAAAAGGGTTGATGATGTGAATTAATTAGGAATGGTAAAGTTTTTAATATTTCGCGTAACCCCTAAAACCCGTAAAAAAATATTTACGAGTTTTGCCAGAAACATTTGAAGAATTTAAATCAATTATCCACACCGTGTAAATTATATGATCAGCGTGTACACGCAGAACATACTTAAACTCTTCTTAAAACTTGTAAAAATGGCTATTGTTAAACATATCTAATACTTTACGAAACCTAACAAATACATTAGAGGATTTTAAAGCAATTCTAATGTAAATGATACGGTCGGCTTGTGAATGATATGTTCTGCGTGTACACGCGCATCAAACTCCTCTAAACGCTCGTTAAAAATGCTCTTCCTAGCGTGTAGTGTTACATAAAAGATTTTATAACATGTACATGTATAATTTTTAAACTGGCTCAGATAATAATGACGCTCGGACTATATTTCGTGGCAAAAACTCACCGATTTATAAGTTAGAACTTTTTATGCGAGGCTCAAGCCCACTTTTATATACCAACAAATTTAAATAACTGTGAAGAATGTTGAAAAACAGCGTAAGGTTAGAAACATTAAACATATTTCGCGCTCAGAGCTCTCTGTCTACCCTGCTAACAACCTAGTGTAAAAATATAATGATGACGAAAAGAAAATAATGAGATAACGATATTAACACATAGTAACATTAACACATATTAACGATATTAACAAAAAATTTTAGTATTAGAGCATAGCATAATAAACATGTGTACATATACATATATAAACACACACGCAATCGCGCGAAGTATAAAGTAATTTAAGTACTTAATGAAAAAATGAGTCCTTTAACATATTGATTTATGACTTAAAAACGTGTCTCTGGTAACTTGTCCAATTATAAAAATGAAATAGTGCAACTTTTATTATTATATCGTCGCCTCAAGTCCTTCATAGACTAGGCAGTGAACACCAAGCCCCAACTATCTTAATCGTTACATCCCTGACGCACTTCTACATAAATACATTTTCACGTAAGCCACTTGCGAATGCTTGTTAATTTTTTTATGAATGTGAATCATAAAATTTGGAATGAAATGAAAGCAGCACATTCTCATAACCGGAAGTAGGGTACATATACATTTATATAACACGGTTATATAGCGTGAGAATAGTGTATTTTGTCTAAACCACGCGGCTTCGCACCGCACCTATTTCAAACTTATTTTACACCAGAATTTTAGAACAATTAAGTTTTTCGTATATATTGGAAGAAAAAATGAGAGCATCTTAAGAAACTTTACATTTGAGAATTTACCACAATGTTCATTTTAATGTACTGTATACGGCATTATAAAACAATGATGAATCTCGTTCACACCGGTACAGAAAATAAAAACATTGTAAGAAAAAATATATACTTGAGAACTCGCTATAACATTATCTATATGAATAGTTTTAATAATCATTGAATTAACCGGAAATAGACTGACAGACACGAGAACACTTGAACACGTGTTATGTGTGTATGATAGTAGGTAGATTTGGTTACGAACGAATTTTTAATTACTTGTACTTAGATGTAAAAATTGTAATTCTAATTGTATGTGAGATGTTATCTTTATTGCACCTACATTAGCACAAACATCTATGTTATATAAGTAAAAAAACTATTATTCCTTGTAAAATCTTTTTCATTTTAGCTGGCGGAAGTTGGTAAAATGACTGTGTATAAAATTAAAATTCTGTCTAATATATATAACTTCAGGGCATCACGTTTAATTTTCATGCCTGCCATGATAATTAAAGTCCTTTATTATTATCATATGGTCACGCCAGGTTCCTTACCGGGTGAGCAGAGAGCAGTAAGCACCAAATATTTCTATGCTTATATCCATATATCATGTAAGTACATACCTTCTAATCGTACCTATGTCTTTGATAACTTTAATGCATCATAAAATGAGATGCGCAAGGTTATTAAATTCCTTTTAGCGTTCACAATGCCCGGGCAAGTACCCTAATATTGGACTTTTCACTAATGAAATAGGATAACAAAACTGTTAATGACTCCTAACATTTCACACTGATATTAGTTTTGTACAAGTGCATACTACAAAGAGAGTCATCTAAGTAAAAGGAATGTTAGACATGCTAACAATAGAAAGACGGCTGTGTCGTTTAAAGTGCAGTTAGATCTGTTTCTCAGTTAGAGGATAGAAAATAACTGCCAACTTAAAACTACTAGTACAATACATAGATACAAGTACTAGTAAATTATGACTATCAGCCATTAATCGCCTTCCACGCCTCAGTCCACTTTTAGAGACAAGACTCCTCTGAATAGAACAAAGATTTAGGCCGTAGTCCGCCGCGCTGTCTTAGTGCGGGTTGACAGACTTTACACACCGAGAAGAATATTATCAAGAACTCTACAATGTGCATATGTCGGCACGAAGTTACCTTCATCGTTCCGATAAGTGACATTTAATCTTTAAAACATATGTACATATGTATGTACATAATATTCTAATGAGATGCAAATCAGGAATTGAATCCGAGACTAAAGACTG